>JAYEPQ010000012.1:9923941-10123941 GCA_036321105.1 Dracaena cambodiana
AAAATATATCTCAATTGTTTTCCCATCTCATATATCCCAAAAAAGAGAAAGATAAGAGATATCAGTACACCAATTTAAGCTGGTTCTTAATACCATAAATAGTAAAAAATCCCTTTAGCTGTGCCCTTTAAATTAATCAATCTACAGACACTAAATCATCGCATAAAGTTACCCAAAATTAAAAATAAATACACTAAGTAGGACCCATTTTGGGGGAAGCAACCTCGTTTCCTCCCCGCGACAAGCGCGCGCTCATTTACGTTAGTTTTAATTAGCAATCTACCATCTATATAAATTAAAAAAATATATATTAAATACAATCGCGTTTATTACGGGCGTAAATGAACTTACCAAAAGCTGTTGCGGGCGCCATGACCCTTATGGGACCCCGCCACTTTATTAAAAGTGAAGCGAATCCTACCCGATCCGACCCGATCCGCGCGTGAACTCTCAAAAGCAGAGAGCGACTCCTCTGCTTCCATTACCTTGCACTTGCTGCTCTCTCTCTCTCTCTCTCTCTATCTCTCTCTCTCTTCATCATCTCTCTGCGTTCACAAGGATATATTACAAATAAGCCTTCCCCCCCTAAAAAATTTATCCAATTTAAGACTATATTGCGAAATGGAGAGGTGGCAGAGGATACAGAAACCGCCCGCTCGCCGCGGGTGCGATTACCCGTCGTTCTCGTCCAGCCTGCTGGACTCCATCTACCGCTCCATCGACGACGAAACCACTGACCGCGGAACACCGGATCCGCTCACGAAAAAAAAGCAGCAGAGCTACCCTTCTATAGATCCCAAATGGGTCCCACCGGTGACCCGGCCCAAGCCGCCCCGCGGAGCGCCGGACCGCCCGAAGAAGCACGCCCCGGCGGCGGTCAGACCGCAGCACTTCCACTCCACCACTTCCAGCTCATCCGACTGCTCGAGCTACGGCGAGTTCTCCTCGTCCGAACCCGAGTCCGGCCCGGCCCGCACGAACAGGCTCAAACCGATCCGAACCGGAAACTCCCTGCCCCGGTCTAAAACCAATCCCCCTCTGCCGTCGCCGGTGCCGATCCCGCTGCCGCCTGAGAAAAAGAATAAGAATATCAACTCCATCCGCAGCAAATTCCGCGATCTCAAGAAATCGCGCTCGCCGACCTCGCCAGCGGCGAAGCTCGCCGGCTTCCTTAACTCGCTCTTTACCTCCTCTGCCGGCGGGACAGCCCGGAAACAGAAGATAGCCACCACCGCCTCCGGCGACGAGTCGGTGTGCTCAACGGCGTCGTCGTTCTCGCGGTCGTGCCTCGTGAAGACGCCGTCGACGGCCGATCACGCCGTGAAGAGGTCAGTCAGGTTCTCTCTCCCTGTTGACGGTGGGAACGGGCGGCGCGAGATGAAGAAGATGACGTGGCGAGATTTCAAGGCGGACGATGACGTGGACAGCGATTCGAGCTCCGATCTGTTCGAGTTGGAGAATTTATCGGCGATCGGACTGTATCGTGACGAGCTGCCGGTTTATGAAACGACGCACCTCGGTGGGCTGATCTTGTAAAGTTTTGAAAAGTTGAGGGGGGAAATTAAAGTGGGAATTGGGAAATGGGATATGAGGTATGTATTTTGTTTCTTGGTTATTTTAATGGATAATAAAATTGGGTGGAGTTTGTAAGAAAATGTGATTAAGTGTATGATTAAGATTATGCACACGCTTTGTCTGCTGCTGTCGAAATTAAAGAATGATTAAGAGCGATTATTTTATCGGTTAATAGGGGTTTAGTAGGTCTTAAGTTGATTACGGTTGGCTTTAGGTGAGTTGGTGATTTTTTAATTGGGGTGATTTGGACAGTTTGAGCTGATTTTTTTTTTAATTTTATTTAAGTGACCATGACAGTTTGAGCTTTAGCTGATTGGTGTATTACTTACATTAATTTTATTCTGGGGAATTTACAGCTAACGAGGGTATTTTTGCAAACTGAAATTTTGAGTTTTTTTAATATTAAGATCTGTGCATGTAACTAAGGATGTATTTTGTTTTATTTTTTATTAGATTCCTATTATTACTTTTCAATTCTACTTAATTAATAAATATATTAATATTATTTTTTAATTTATTTGATAATAAAATAATATTTTTTATATTTTACTTTTTACTTTAAAAAATAAGCCTACAAAAACTTTAACTCTGTTGAATAATTTTTTCTTCTGTACTTCTCCAATTTCTAACATCTAAACATAACTTAAAACTAAGATCCAAGCAGAACCTAAAATTTTGACTTTTAAAATCCAAACAGTGCCTAAAATTTTGTATGGCGTGGACAAAATTGGGGAGCAGTGTCAGAGAGAATTCATTGTTTCAGTTGTTGCGAGTTGAAGTTCTGAGCTCAATAATTGATTATGCTGCTGCTGTGGTCAAACTTTGGAAATGATGACGATGTATTTCTAGTTGAATTATTAAAAATCATACTCCTAGGAGGTGGAAAAAGTGACTATAACTACAAGAACAAAAGACAGAGAACTAGGTTAATTAAAATAAGTATTCATATAATATTACAACAATAACAACTAAAGTATTTTTATAAATACTTTGGTGGGCTACATGAATCACGAGATAATCACGTCTGATCGATTATATTGATAATTCTTTTCCATTCATTTATATCGAATAATATGTCCTTATTTAAATCTTTACTGTTCGATTATATTGATAATTCTTTTCCATTCATTCCTATTGAATAATATGTCTTTATTTAAATCTTTAAAATCTATATCTTTTCGTATTATCTACATCTATATTTTATTCGATTTTCTTTTACTCTTTCAATTTGTCCTACATTAATAAGTTTCTATCGTCGAACTTATACATTTTTAGATTTACGTTACACATGACCAAACCATCATAAGCGAGTTTCTCGCATTTTGTCTTTGATGGAAGACTACATTTACCTATCTTAGAACGAATATGTTCATTTTTCACTTTATCTCTCTTAGTGATGTCATACATATAAATATTCATATACTATAGGAGATTAATGTTTTATTAAAAAATTTCACAAGAAATCTCTAATATCAAGTATTAGTGTAATAAATAAAATTTATTACATTTATACTTCTCTTGAAGTCTTTCTTGTGAAAAATATTTTATAAGAATTAATTAGTGATACATTTTCTAATAATAATATATGGATAATTTTTGTAATTAATAAAAAAAAAAACTATAATGTTAATAGTAAAAGACTGGAGAAAGAATCTAGGCTAGCTAAACAAACTAAAGGTCTCACAAGTCATTGAAGTCAAATTCGAATAGATAGAGTAGGTGAAATCTGACTGCTACGTTGTTTTCATTTGTTTCTATCATTGCCGAAGCCTGACGTGACTCAGAGATAGCGGGCGGCTGCCCTGCAGATAGTGAACCTTGTCACTTGAATCTTCTGCGCAAAGAGGAGCTCAAGACTCTTTTCGGGAATTTCTAGTGGCACAACGTTTTTTTCACTAGTCAGCCCACTTAAATCTTCATTTTATTTACTATTTTTCCATTAAAATTCTTAGTCAGAATTGTCCCTCCTTCACCATTCTCTTTCATCCATCCGGGACTGTTAGTTCGGATGGATTGGCCTGATCCGGACTGATCAGGCCAATCCATCCGGGCTAACAGTCCCGAATGGCTGGATCTGATTAGGGAGAGGGAGAGGAAGAGGAAGAGGGAGGGAGGGAGGGAGGGGGAGGGGGGAGGCGATGCCGTCGGGGAGTTTCTAGAAATTTCCTTTTTCTCTCAAAGATAGAGAGAAAGTGAAATAGAGAAGAAGAAGAAGATGAAGAAGAAGAAGAAGACGATGAAGAAGAAGAAGAAGAAGAAGAAGAAGAAGACGATGACGAAGAAGACGATGATGAAGAAGAAGAAGAAGAAGAAGAAATCGGAGAGAGAGAGAGAGAGAGGAGGGTAGGTTAGGAATTTTGGTGTGCTCACTAGGAAAACCCTCTCTTTTAAAAATAGTGTGCTCACTAGGAAAAGTGGGCTCACTAGGAAAAAAACTGTGCCCATCTAGAAATTCCCCTCTTTTCCTCTCTTGCTCAGTAGAGAAAAGGACAAACCATGTCCTAAATAATTAGAGAAGATAATAGAAATATTTATGGACTAATTTTTAATTCATGCTATATAAAAATTTAAATTAAAAATAAATTTTTTATTTTTTTAATTTAAGATATTGAATAGGACAAAATTAAAATTGACTTGTAGACCTGTCCATTCTCATCCCTATTATAATAATTAGTATTTCTGGATGATATTAAAATAGTTCAAGAATCAATCTCTAAACAGTTTGAAAATCGTTCAGGATTAATCTCCAGCTCAGAAAAAATATACTCACTAAGACAAGTGGTATGCTCATTTAGAAATTCCCCTCAAGCACTGTAGAAATGAGAATCGAACTACCTTAACCTCCCATCTACATGTTATTACTTGAATGCCATACTTACTACTTGTGTTCTAATTAGGGATGAACACAACCGTCGATTCCGGCGGCTTCGTCCGACTTCGACCGAAATCGATCGAAGTTTGCTCAGAAAAAAATTTCCGTCGACGGTCGAAATGTTCTACAATTGAATACAATCGGAAAACTGAACGTCCAAAAATAAATTCCACTGCCGACTCTGATGACTTTGCTCGATTCCGATAAAAATTGGTCGGAGTTCGATTGAAAAAAAAAATTCCGGCGACGATCAGAAACTGTTATTTTCGAATCCGATCGGAAAATTCCAAACTCTGACCGGTCCCTGGTTCTGATATTACTAGACATTGACACTAGTGACTATCGATCCGCGCATTCCTTTATAAGAAGAAGGGTGGGGTAAGAGGTGACCATTCAAATTCCTAAGATTTTGAAAAAAAACAAAATCCAAAAAACAAGCTTCTAGATGAGATCACGAGATTAATGCGCTGCCCAATTCAAATTGGTGTACGTGATAAAGCGTGCAAATAGAGATTAGAGAAAGGAAAAAAAAGAGTAAAAAAGTGAAAGATGCACGTTGAGTTGGACTGCTACCGGGGTTGCTTTAATTTGTTCATCATCATCAAAATCAAAAATCCTAAATCAAAAATCAAAAATAAAAGTCAAATTCACGAGTCAAATCCTCCGCCTCAAGTTCCAAGGTTTCTCTCTTTTTCTTTTGTTCTGCTTTGGTTTCCTTGGATCTGGAGAAGCTATAGCTCAAGGTGGGGAGAGAGAGAGAAAGAGATGAGAGAGAGAGAGAGGGGGAAAGAGGAACTAAAGCAGTCATGTCCTTCTCCGAGCTAGCTCCTTTGCCACTTTCTGGGGATCGATGATCCATTCTTAGTCTCAATCAGAATGTTCAGTCGATCGATTAGTCACAAGTCAGAGTTTTCCAAGTAGATTGGAGATTAGAAGGATCGTCGCCAGAAAAAATTTTCTATCCGAACTGTGACCGATTTCGGTCGAAGTCGCCAGAGTTTGCGGTGGAGTTCATTTTTGGACGTTCAGTTGGTTGATCGGTTGTAAATTGGAATTCTCTGACCGGATCTATGGATAGAAGAATGCAAGTGTTTCCTACCGTTCCTACAAAACGAGATGCACGGAGAAGGCTGGTGAGCATCGGTCGTTCGGTTCGATTTTGGGTGGAAAAAAAATCCCTACTGAAATAGTAGAACCGATATCGAGCGAATTTCCAAGAAAACCGAAATTGAAACTGAATTTTCGGTTTGGTCCAGTTCGGTCGGTTTTTCGATTATTTGGGTTTGAAACTAAATATGTGATAAATGCGTGTATTTTGTAGGAAAAATAATAATTTTCTTTTCTATTTTTTTTCTACCTATTAAAATAACAATCACATGTTTTTCATTAAAGATTTAAAGAAAAACACATTGAAAATAAATCAAAGTAAAAGAATAAACTACAATTGCAAAAATTTGATTCTTTCGTCAGTTTCAAGTAGAGCTAAAACTACCGAAATCCGACCCAAAATACGTAATTAATTTTGGTTTTTTAACTGAACCGAACTGAAAACTGAATAATCCGAACTGATTGGTTTGGTGATCAGTACATATGCCTTTTTTATTTTCTATGATATGTACCTATATTAATCTCTCCTTTGAAAGACATATGACATGCACTCTATCGTAACATATTTTGTTAAGTAATTTTAATGGAATGCAGGGTTCATGTCCCACCATTTTAGCTTAGAAAAAAAGATAATTTTTTTTAATAGGTATGTAGAAGATCTATAAGTTTGACATTCACTGGCAGCAAATAAGGAAGGATTGGAATAAAAATGGTTACGATGTTAATAAATTTTAAGATAAAGAAATTTTTAAAATTTGTAATGGAGAACTTAACGGTCATTGAAGCGGGATTTACAATGACAAGAGAAAAGAGCTAGGGAAAAAAAAAAAAAGAGTATTCACAGATCTGTACCTTATATCTTTATAAATTATAATTTAGTTCCCAAAATCTTAATATTTAAAATTTAGTCCCCAAATCCTTTAACCTACTACAATTTAGTCTCTCAGTTTATATCTTAGCCTGATTTTTCCGCTTTACTTCTCATTTCCTTCACTTAATTTTCCCTTCCCCTCTTTTCTTAGTTCTTATTGGGTTCCCCTTTCTTCTTCTCTTCTCTCTCTATTCATTTATTGGATTCTCCCTCTCTATATTGATACCAAATGTATTATTCTCCACTAAATGTATTAAACCTAGAAATGAATTTATCCAATATAAAGAGAGAACCCAATAAATAAATTTATATTGAGACTTAAATGTTTAATACATTTAGTAGAGAATAATATATTTGGTTTCAATACAGAGAGGGAGAACCCAATAAATGAATAGAGAAAGAGAAGAGAAGTACAATAAGGAAGCCAATAAGAACTAAGAAAAAAAGGAGAAGAGGGAAAATGAATTAAGTGAAGAAAATCAGAAGTAAAACAGGAAAATCGGGCTAAAATATAAACTGGGGATTAAATTGTAGTAACATAAAAGATTTGGGGGACTAAATCCTAAATATGAAAGTTTTTGGGACTACATGTTGGTTATAAGTTTGCAGAATGTCTTTTAATATATTATGACAGTATATGTAAAGTGGAGGTTACTAATTTGTGGTTGCAGATTGAAGCATACAGAATTGTTTTAGATTAACATAAAATGACAGATTTGTAGTTAACAGATTTACTACACAGAATTGCTATTGTTATCTTATAGGAAATTAATTCTGTAATTAGGTTTATATCTAAATAATTCCAGTTTCGAAGTAGAAGAAGACTGGTTAAAGAAAAACCATCAAACTGTTTTTCTTTATCTAGTATACTATCCTAATCAGAAAATTATAAAACTGGATTAAGAAAAACCTGGTTGCAGGAAGACTGGAAGAAGACTTTACTGACAGGAAGTAGAGGAAGCAGATTGGATGAAGATCGAGGCTAGTGTTGGACACTATCTCCTTAAAATCGATTCGTCCTCCACTGTTCGCTTCTGGATTTCTTGGACGTCGATCTCCCAGGATACAACGATCGATCTGCAGAGGGAAGGAAGCTGCAATCCCTCTGCTCTGGCGAATCTGATAAAGGTTCTCTCTGGTATATGTTATGCAGGACTGGACTTATGGAAAATGATGAACAGATTTCTTCTGTAGACAGAAATTCTGGAACTTCTGTCTGCAGAAGAACAAAGAGAAGAGAAAAGAAAAAAACTTATTTTTTTTTTTTTTCACTGACCCAGACCCTACCCTATTTATAGGTTTTCAACAGTCGCAACGGTTGAGATTTCAACAGTCGCAACAGTTGGCCGTTTCAACAGTTGTGACCGTTTAACGGCAACCGTTGACGGCGGCTTCAACGACTCCTCAGCTCCTCGCGACGTTGCGTACGTGCGAAGTGCAAAGTGCGCCTCTAAAGCGCCCAATGCGCCCTAAACGCCCATTCGCGTGCGCGTGCGCGTGCGGTGCGTAGCACCACCCGTGGTGCTCATGGTTTTCCTTTTCTTACATAAGCAAAGTAAAGGAGCAAGCTATCATATTTAAACCCACATCCTTACATTCCCCTATCCCATGTGGGACTATCTTTTCATCTTCCATTTTTGTTCCTTTGCTATGTACTCAACTTTTGAAGCCTATTTCAATTCACTTAATTCATTTAATTTGAACTAGTGAATTGGCTCAATTTAAGGTTCAAATTAGTGAATGAATTCAACACTACATTATTATTTATAAAGATTTAAGAGACAGATATGTAAATACCAAAAAAAAAAGGTGATGTAGCTAAACATTCAGTGGGCTCAGGCTGTGTTTGGAATGAGGGAAAATGAAGGAAAAGGAAAGGAAAGGAAAGGGAAAGAGAAAAGGAAAGAAAAAGATATGGAAATTGGTTTCCTTTTTTATGTTTGGTTAGAAAGAAAATGAAGAAGAAAATCTCAAAAAAATTTTAGAAAAAAACAGTTTCTCATGTTTGGTTACTCAATAGAAAATTAAAAGGAAAATATAATTCTAATTAAACTATAAAAAAAATTTAATATTAATATAATTTTTAATTTTTAAATAATTAAGCATATAATAACCAAATGGTCCAAACTTCACAAAAGTTAAAAATATCTTCGGACTAAAATTACAAGGAAATTTCTGTAAAAATTTCTCTCTTTTTCCTTTGCTCTCAACTTTACTTTTCTTTCATTTTCTCTTAGGTTTGAAGAAGAAAAGGAAAAAAAAAAAAAAAACCTAATACATTTTCTCTCACTTTCTTTCCCTTTTATTTTCTCTCTAATTTTCCCTCTAATCAAACAGCAGAAAATAAATTTTTCTTTCCTTTTCTTTTCTTTTCCTTCATTTTCCCTCAATCCAAACACAGCGTTAGCCTCTTTGGTATAATATGATTCACTTCTACATAATTATTTGTTTTCTTCGATAAAATCTGTAATAAACTTTTGGCATTCTATTAGCAAGGTAATTATATTCTTTTTTGTACTTGTTTTTTCTTTGATGAATGCACATTTCCAGCTTTCCATAGCTCTCTAAGATATGAAGGAGCATCGGATGGAGAAATAAAAGTTTTAGCTAAACATTTTGGGTCGGAATCTGGGTACCTTATACGTTCGGAATTTTATAAGTGAAATAATAATCGGTCGAATACAATCAGAATAATCATCGGAGTTGGATTCTGATTCCAACAAAATTTGATTTTCTAGTAAAAAAAAAAAAAAACATTAATGCTGCATGAAGCATGTAATGTTTCTGCATGCAAAGGAGGAAATAAAATTTGGATATGAAAAATTGAAAAGAGAAAAAATTAATGTCACATGTAAAGCTTATGCATTGCATAGAGATAAAATTAAATTCTGATTTGAAAATTTTGAAAGAGGAAAAATTAATGCTGTATGCAGCTTCGAAAATTAAATTTTGACTTGAGAAATTAATAATGTATGCAAAATTGTTACCAGCCTAAAATAAGCTGCATGCAATAATGCTCTTGAATTAAATTGGTGTCTGATATTCAATTTGATTTTGGAAAATGAGTATTAAAAAATTGAATGGAGCAATTTAGCAGATAAATTGAAGAAAAAGTCTAAATCTGTCCGACAGATTTCGACTGCATCCGACCGACAAAGGGTAAGTCAAAGTTCGGTCGGTTCTGGCCAAGCATATATCAATTGGAGTTTTGCTCCCTCTTTCCGATCAGAATCCAATCGATTACTCCGAAATCTGACAACTCTAGCTCATTCTTCACCCCTAATAGCAGCTATGGGTGGTCCCTCGAGTGAACAGCCATGACCGAAAGTTTTCGACACCGGCCGAAATTTTTGACACAAGATGGCTACATTATTTTGTGGACCATCTGTTAATACTAAATTTGATCAAACAGCTGATGATTCTCTGTTACTAATTAATTGGATTATCCATAATTAACGATTATATCTAATTATGATTAGCATTCATCAAATTTACATTAGTGAAGAGTTTATGACTGCGGATTGTAGTTAGTGCGGTCCCATGTCTTGGTCAAAACGACATTTTCCAAGTGTAGGGCTAAAGAGCTCGCACCTAGGAAATAGTTGGACCACAAATCCACAACTAAAGCATATACTGCACACTTATAATTACTTATTAAAAAAAAAATCATGATATGTAACTAGGAATGTATTTGATGAGCATGAATATTTGTATACGTTCCGTTTAAAAATATGATGTGAATGTGAATAGTATTTAGCGTAACCGATATATTCGAATAGATATCGGAATAACATTTGAGTACATAGGACTTTTAATGATAGCATCAAAGAGATACTTTGATATGAAGCTTTTAAAAACATAATTATTGGAAATTGTATTTTTTTTTTTTCTTTCAAAAATATTATCATTACTAATAGTATCTGCTTAATATTTAGAACCGATTCGAATTCGTATTCAATTTTATCAAATATGGCTAGTAAATTTAAAATCCAAGTAATATCCATATTCATGTTCGTACTTGCAAGAAGAAAATAAATACAAATATGGTAATATCCATATATTTTATGTATCTGATACATCTACACCCCCATATATCTAACTTAGAGAAACATGTTCCTGGATCAAAATTTAGGGCCTCATTGAGGTTCATGAAGGGGCAAAAAAGAATGAAATAGTTTATTTGAACCCCATATGTAGACCATGTAGAATTTTTTTCTGTGTGGTTGGTTGAAGTGGAAGGTTGTGTTCAATGATTCGGAGTTTAGGGTATTATATATATATATATATATATATATATATATATATATATATATATATATATATGAGAAAACGGGAAATACACCGGCGGTGAAGGAAGTTTCCTTCACCGCCGCTTAGGTGGCCCAATAAAATTATTACACGTGGTGTCATTTAAGAGAATTCATTTATTTGTTACCTTGAACCGTGTTATAATTTTATTGGGCCACCTAAGCGGCGGTGAAGGAACTCCCTTCACCGTTGGTGTATTTCCCGTTTCCTATATATATATATATATATATATATATATATATATATATATATATATATATATATATATATATATATATATATATATATATATGTGTGTGTGTGTGTGTGTGTGTGTGTGTGAATATTCTTTACACATCAAGTCATTATAAAACTCTTCTTCTTCCTTTTCTCGCTAAACTCAAAACAAAAAGAGTAGATACACACTTTCCAAATCAAAGGAGAATTGAAAAAGAAACTAGTGTATCTCCACTCAGCGTTGGTGCATTGTTCAGACTTTTTGGAGGGATTTCATAACCAAAAAATGCAACAAAGAGAGGTGGGTGGTAATGATTTGGTATTGGAGGCAATTAAGAACTGTGAATGAGTGGATCTGAGAGCTAGCTTTTAGTCCGTTATATTCAAAATTTTGAAATTAAAATAAATTTTTTATGTAAAAAAAATTGAGGCCCGGCCCTTAGACCCATCCGCCCATTCTCATCCTCCCTAATAGATGATTTCTTTGTTGACTTCTTCCCTTTGGAGTACTTGCATGATGCTTTGGAGACGGAAGAATTGGTGAGTTTTTTCTATAGAGATGGATTTTGCAAACATAAAATTCTTTCTCTCAATTTGGAAAAAAGTGGGGAGAACAGATTAGCCCAGTCGGTAACATTTCATAATTTCCAATATTTAGTTCTAGTTTTCGAGTTCCATCACTGTTGATCTTGGGTGGCCAATTAGACTACAGCTTTATTATAAGAACAACTTGGGAAAGAAATCTAGTTAGTTTTTGAGATAAACAAAGAAAATTCAAATCCACAAAGGCCGAGTTTTAAGTTGTGGCTTATGTTTCCTCTTACTTGATGATGGGATTCGAGGTTGCGTAGGCACAGAGATTTGGCCGGAGGATTTGCACGGGTTTATCCACAATCATACAACTTAGCGGTTGAAGGAACCATATATTTTATCAACTAGAAAGTATGGTTGCTACTATTATGAAAGTATTGTCATGCCACGCATCATATCGGACGCAACACATCTTTATTGTCAATTTGTCGCATCTTGTCGTGTCACATCCATGGCAAACTTATCTGAATTCATGCAACCTATATTATTATCATCTTAGGCTGCTTTCAATCCATTTCATTCATTATGTCGCTCATATTAGTGTATTCGTGCAACCTAGAACTCAAGAACTCAATCGTATTCATATTCGTTGCATGTCACTCATCTCTTTGTTCATTCAACATGATCTGTTCTAATAAGGGATGGTAATAGATGTATCTATAAGTCAATTTTTATTCCGTTCTATGTACAATTTTGAATTGAGTATGAAAATTTTTATTTTTATTTTAGCTTAAAATTTTATATAATTCCATAGACACCTCCATTGCCAGTCCTAGTTCTAACTATCAATAAATGGTATTTCAGCTTCTCTAAAAAGTATCTAGTTTCATTTTCTATATAATTCTAATTCCTGTCTATTCAAGTTTTTATTATTTACTTGAAAATACAGTACTTTGTAGTTTCTTTGGCTAATCTTATTTTTTATTTTTTAAATCTCAAGTCATAATTCGGGATAGTAATGGATGCATCCACGATCAATTTTTGGCTATTCTTTTGATTTTTATTTCAAAATTTTGTATAAAATGAGTCAAAATTTAGACAACGGACGCATCCATTATCATCTCTAGTCATAATTGGTATTTACTGTCAAAACTAATAATGCCGGCCCATCCTTGCCATTTATGCCTTGGTATTTCTTTTTGAGCGGTCATGATATGGGAGTAAATGTAGTTGACAGTTGACTAGATTTTGGATATAATCATGAGTCCAAAAATTTGTTTAATTTCAAATGTTAGATAAATAAATAGAAAGCAGGAAGGATGTCAAATAACTTGTATTGAAAATCGTTAGGAGCAAATGAGGATTCAGGCCACTGTTCATAAACGGGAAATTCTAAATGAGCACAGCACCTGACTTAGTGAGAACCTTTGCTTACCACCACACACCACCACCTCGCTTGTTGGTTTTTCTTAGTGAGCATTCCCCTTCTTCTAATTTTAACCCTCATTCTCCATCTCCCCTCATCCTCTTAAATCCCCAATTGACCCCCGCCGCTCACCCCCTCCCTTGCTCGCTCTCCACCGTGCACTCCCTTCCCCAATCTCGTCCCCACCCGCTCGTCCCCACCCGCTCGCCCCTTCCTTATGTTAGAATAATTAGGATTAGGGTTGGCGGTTAAGATAGAAGAAAGTAAAGTCAAGGACAACTTTGTGCATGATGCTCACTGGGTCAAGTTGTGTGCTCATTTAGAATTTCCCATAAATAAATTACGTACTCAACTATTAAATACTCGTTAAATCATGTAGCAAAATGGTTAATCTTTTTTTTATAAAAAAAATAATTATCCAAGGGCTAAACAAAAGACGCAGGAAATGAGAGAGCAATCATTCTTCAGAAGCACTGATAAGTTTCAGTCATCACGCCACTCCATCACAGTATTCATGATTTATTATTACCTCCGAGATTATTGAATCTGTCGGCCAACATAAAAATTTCACACAAATTTTCGTAAAAAGCCACAACACTAAGAATATTGGAGCATTTATGGATTGGCCGCTCTTTGGACGTCAACCAACTGGTACAAATCGCCTCGCCGTTGCTTCTCCAGGGGCAGGTTAGATCTGCGTTAAGAGGACACCCATCAATCGTTATGAAGTCGGGTCACTGTGTTAAGTAAAAACGACCAGAGGGTAACGTAAATGTAAATGTGTTGAATTCTTTATTTCTATATAACTAAGCAAAGCCCTTTTAAAATTTTTAGAATTAAAAAATGAGAAAATTCAAAAAATAGTAAAAAGAATTGCCAAAATCCTTATGCAGAGTCTTACATAAAAAAGTAAAGAGAACAGAGAAAAAAAAGTAAAGAGCCGTTACGAGAAGATTGCGGAGAATTGGTAGGAAGAGAGAGAATATAGTTAGTTAATTTTTAAAATTACAAAACAAACAATATTTATCAATCTCTTTTAACCTTTGAAAATCTAACTATGTTACCAGGCTAAAAGGAGTGAGAAAATATGGATTTAAAATTTTAAGAAAATCATGAAAATCTAACTATGTTACCAGGCTAAAAGGAGTGAGAAAATATGGATTTAAAATTTTAAGAAAATCATAAAACAGAAGAGAAAAAAAATTTGCCTCATTTGAATTTTCTAATAAAAAAGTAATTTTCTTTCACAAAAAATGATGAAAAAATATTAGTTTAAACTAATTATTATTATTAAACGGTTGAAATATCCTAAATTCTACATATAACTTCTTAACAACTATCCCCTTACCCAATCAAAAAAAGCAGAAGAGAGAGAACATCTCCTATTTAAAAGATAAATAATTAAAAAAGTATAAAAATTGGTTTCCTCTTTCTTTTTTTTTTCTTTTTTTTTCTTTTTTTTTTTGAGTTTTAGAACTTTAAAAAAAAATTATTCTATAAACCCTTTCAAAATATCAGTTAGACTGAAAATAATATATACAATTTTCATTTTCTCCCTTCAACAATTTCTTGCAAATTATATATGCATATCTTATTTGTAAGCGCATTGATATTTGCCATCAGTCCATCAATTGATTAACTATTGGAGCTCCGGTGTGTTTATCATCGTGAAAATTGTTTGACTATGATGGTATGAGCACAATCCAGAAATAGGTCAATTTGTGGGGCGTAACTATGTGGAGTATCTAAATAGAACGAAATAATAAATCCTTAGCACCCGACAATATTTTCTTTTGTATTAAGGGGATTATTTCAATGTTGACAAGAATCGACCAACCAATCGAAGATCCACATAGCATTTCCCTAGCAACAAGGAGAGACCCGAGCAGGCGGCTAGATTTGATACGGGAGGCAGCAGAAGAGGAGGGTCAGGTGGGCCTAGCAGCAGGGTGGCAACGCGCCAACAAATAGCGGGAAGAAGTAAGAGGAATGGTCGAGTGCATATAGCCAAAAAGAAATAACCTATTTCCCCATTTCGTTCAAAAATTTATCAATCATTCCAATAGTAAGTTTTATTTATCCTAACCCTGACCTATTTGCCAGTTCCTTCAATAATATGGTTTATCAATCATTCCAATAGTAAGGGATGATAACATGTACTATTACAAACCTTAAATAGTTTCATTAAATTCCTATTAACGAAAGGTGGGGGGTCTACCCACCTTCATTGCTCACCCTAAATAAAATAAAATAAAATAAAATTGCATTACATTACAAATTTCGAGACCTCTATCTACTTACCAGTCTACCCTCTATTAATGTTCACAAAAGGTGAAGAAAGTTCTACTAGCACAGGCTAGCTAGGACTTGCGATAAGAACATCAAGTCAGCTCACAGTCACAGCTTGGAAAAACCAACATTATGCAGTTTAAGCTCATCCTTAAGACAAGTGCCCAACAAAATACAACATAGGAAGGTGATGTGCTGGATAAATCAAATGACACACTGCAAGGTCCTAACAAATGAACAAACACTTCAAATTTACCTAGATCAAGAAAGGTCCATAACAGGAAAGATATGAAATAATCTAATTCTGCCATGGACCAAACCCAATCATGCATGACCTGTAAATCCTTTTCAAGCCTTTTAAGTTTTAACATCAACAAGGAGTCGAGCCAACTGTGGAGCACTCTAATAATTCAAAAGGTCACATGGAAATGACTGCCCTCACTCCAAGACTAGAAACCAACACCAACCGACATTGAACTGCTGAACAATAATAGTCAAGAACCTCAAAAGACCAGTTGGTACGCAAACCAACCTCCCACAGTTTAAACTTACACAATGAAGTAGCAACTAAAGAGAGGGGTTTCAGAAAAAACTTAGAAAGTCGGTTGGTGTAACACGCGAGACTACTCCAATAGCCTCACGTGAAAAGTGTCAGAATAGAAAACTATCTTGTATTTGGATCTAGTTTAGATACAGTCCCACATCACCTATTGGATTGATTGTATGGTGTCATGACACCTATAAATATATAAATATATGTATCTCTTGATACATAATAAACAGATTGGTTGGTTTTGATTATTTCATAACATTGTATTAGAACATATTATGAAATAAATCCCAACAATCAATCTCAACCTACCTCTTCTTATGGAGGAGAAAAAGTCTTCTCATAGTGGGTGTTCACCAATCAATCTCACTTATCATAATCGATGACCGATTTCGATTCCGACGCCGACTTCGCAATCATGTCATCAATTCGATGCCGACTTTGATTATGCCTCTAATTCCGACTTCATAGTCGTGTCACCAATTCAATGTTGATTCTGATTTTGACTCCGACCTTGCAATCGCATCGCCTATTCAATTCTGCATCTGCTTCAGTTTATATTTCTTCTCAACTTTATGACTACAGGACTTTGGCTGGTCCCTCCTCGATTGCAAGAGTGGAACCCAGACATGATGTAAGCCTTTGCTCCTTCCTTTGCTTACTACAACTTATAAGAAAGAATTTTATATGTTGTCTACTATCCATTATCTATTACTACTTCTAAAAAAGGAGTTTATCTACTGCTACTACTACTTCTAAGAAAAAAATTTATTTGTTGTCTACTACTGTTTCTAAATAAGAAGTTTATCAAATACTGCTGCTGCTCAAATATGGGTATGCTTTGATAATTCAAGTGATTCATTCATCTACTACTGCTATTGTTGTTATTGCTCATCCACTTTAAGTTAATATATTACTATTAAAGAGAGAGAGACAGTATTTTTCTATTATGTGTAACAAGTTTATTATAATTGATATATATACTACAACTTAAGAGGAATGCTAGAATAGAAAACTATATTGTACTTGGGTCTAATTTGGATTTAGTTCCACATTACTTATTGTATTGTTTGCATAGTGATGAGAAACCTATAAATATATGTATCTCTTAACACAAGAAATAGTTAGATTGGTTCTAATTATTTCATAACAAAAAGTTACGCAAGACTAACAGCCTTGTGTCAAGAGTCACCTGAGGCTAATAACCCCGCATCATTAGGAATCTATCAAAAAATTCCCAATCTAATAGAATCCTTGATTTGTTTTTTACTCTGATTTGGATAATTAAATTATATCTAATCACACCCAATTAGAATTTTCCAAACTTATCCAAAGAGGAAATTAAATCTTTGCTTTTATCATATACAGGAAAGATGGTTTCCATCCTTATCCTCTAAGAAAAATTGTTGAGATTTCTCTTGGCCTATAAATAGGCATGAAAGGAGAGGATTTTGCATCCTTTTGGCAAGATCAAAAGCTCATGTGCCGCGAGCACATCCAAGAAGAGGCCAGCCGCTCGGATTGTCAACGAGACACAAGATCATCTAGTCTCGTAGCCACGCGAAATACCTAGCACTAAACAAAACATAGCACTAAACAAAGGGAAGCAAAGCTCCCTTCTCTTGTAATTATTTTTTCCCTCCTTCTTTATCATCACTTGTAAGTTATGAAAATGAAAAGGAGCTATTTTTACAGCAAACAGTCGGCATGTATTAACCAGCAAGGACATCCACTTGGAATAGCATCCTCAATTTGAATAAAACAATCAAAACTGTAAGTAGATTTTCTAAAAATACTCACCTCCGAAGTTCAATGAGGGAATAGTCAATCTCTTCAACAATCATTGCCTCCTCATGCTCGGTGGTTGCAATCACTTCGCCAAACTAACAAATAGAGATGAGAGGAAAAAAGAGAAAGATTTGTCAGATTTCCAAGTTCTAATTTTCAAGCTCCAGAAAGCTATATTAAAAAAAAATGAAAGGAGATATTCTGAAATTTCTAAATGAATGTTAAGTAATAGCTAAAAGAAATCGAACAGTTGCATTGGTATTTAATTACACTTACAGGCCCAACAAGTGTTGAGTGACCCCAAGCAGTGTACCCAGCACTAGTATCACGAGCAGGGGAACAAGTTGCTACAAATAACTGAAAGATGAAGGTCCATATGAAATTATTTTAAATAATTAACAAAGGAAAACATCTTTCAAGAAGTTAAAGACTATAATAAATTTTAAATTATTTCAATGAAAATTATATTATTCGACTGTTTCTTTAAAAGCACAATTATGGTGCTTCATTTAAGGTTAAATCAAAGATTCAAAATGTAGATGCTCCCAAATACGATAACCTCATCGAGCCAAAGGAGAACATTTTGATGAAAAGGCGAACTGTAAAACAAGAGTTTTACAATATGCATCCTGGATATGTAGATCAAAAGATCCACGTACCTGATTATCAGCAGCCCTGCAATTAGACACAGAAATAGTTAGAATAGCTCGAATTTTTTCCTTAAAGATTCACATAAACATGGTGAACTATTCTCCATCCTCCCTACAGGACAGCATGTATTGGAAACTTAAATATTCAAATATACATCTTGCTCCTATGATTACATTGATGAAGTTGACGTCCAAAAATATGCACTGAACTCTAAATTTGTATTGAGTTTTACCATTACAATTAAGTAGAGATAGACATGACTGCCATGGTCCAACATCGACATGGTGTAATACACAAAATTCTCCAAAATCTAAACTCCAAATAGGGATGAGAATGGGCAGGTCCAAGGGCCACCCTATTCAAATTTTTGAATTAAAAAAAATAAAATTTTTATTTTAATTCAAAATTTTGAATATGGTGAGCCAAGGCCTGGCCATCGGACTAGCTCATTCTCATCCCTAACTCCAAGACACAACTATATATGTATATTCCACTGAATATATGCATGTTTCAATTGTACAAGTATGTGTGGTGGTGGGTACCTATTCGTATATGAAAGTACCTAAATCCAATAAACGATCTATTAAATAATTAGCTTTTGTCTAAAGGGACAGAATGTACTCCATCTTCTATAGGTAAAGAGCAGTTTGAACAATTGTAAACATCGGACATGCATGGACACCCACATTGTGTACGTATGTGTGAGATACGCCAATTTCTGTTGGGGAAGCACCCTACATATCGCAGGTTTACCATGTGTATTTGAATGAATGGGGACTATAGAAGCCTAAAATCTTAATTTTAATTAGAGGATAACAGAATGGTTAATAGTTATAACTGTTAGCAATTTTTACTAATATAATATTTTGAACTTATTTCTTACTTATATCTTTTGAGTATTCCTCTAAGACCCTTCCTCCCGACAATTGGTTATTGTTGTTCTTAATGGACTAGGTATGGCATGTGCATGGGCAATAGATAGATGTATACATAAAGTAAGCAAATTTTTTTAAAAAAAAAGTTTGTATTGAAGTCCTCTAAACTGTCCATCCAGTGATTGTAAAATAATGGCTGTACAATATAGGGGAAAAGGACTATTTGATTACGGTTTAGAAATCTTCAATACATGTAAGCCACATATATTTCTTGATGTGTAGATCAAGATTAACAGTGTGGATCACCCATAGGGGGGCCCACTGTATTGTTTGGTAGGTTCAAACAAACTTTTAGTTCATTCCTAGGAACACATGCATGCATAGCAGAAAAACCCAAGGAAAACAACAATTTATTCAAAACAAGGACTACAGAGATTGGAGAGTGAACCAAGAAGATTTTCAGTGACTAATTGAAGCTTATCCAAAATAAGTTTCTAAATACCTTCCTCAAACAAACACCCCCCCCCCCCCCCCCGAAAAAAAAAAAAAAAAAAAAAAAAAACCTCCCCAGTGGTAATTTTCCGCAAAATTTTCCCACCTAGCTGAAATGTAAGACAGAATCTTACTATTAACAAATGCAAAACCCCATAGAGAAATGAGCCCCAAATAAAAACTTTGGAGCCAATCACAATCAACTAGGACATCATCCATTTCTTCGTAGTCAGCAACAAACTTAAAAAGACGTTCAGATGGAGTATATTTTCACTAAAACTTTTCATAAACCTGGTCAAGATTATGATATAAGAGAGACTATAAAGAAGGTAACCAAAATATGGTTCTTATATAAAGCATATTATCAATTGATAGTACATTGAAAAAAAAATTAACTAGGCCCATTATAGACAATTACCTTGCTCTTTGAAGTAACTCCCAATGCAAAGGACCAGTAGTCATGTTGAATGCCCCAGGATAGCAGATTAAATGAGCACCTGATCCAACTTCTTTAAGGTCAATATTAAATTTTCAAAAGAACCAACACTCAAGACCTTGCTTAAGTAGAAGAGTTAAGAGGTTGGAGTTATGAATTTTATAAGAGTACAAGATAGGAGCTGACGTCCCATCAAGTGCTCATGAAATATATAAAGAATTATGCAGCAGGTGATCAGAAGATCTGATGATGCCAAGAAGAAAGATGACAAGTCGAGTCTAATGGTTGAGTTGGAACTTCTATTTAGATAACTCCCGCAAGCAATCTACTTATAACATGATTCAAAATTATTAAATTATCATTGCAGTGTAAGCAGATCCAAGTGGGGTATTAATAGATACCCCAGTCAAATTATTATAAAAAGTATTCGATGTCTCAATGGGCAAAAGTAATGATATATAGTTTAAAGCAAGGTTTTAGATATCGGCTAATACATATACGTATCACATATATCATATTGGATTTTGAGGTGCCCGATACACTATATACCTCATTAATATTGGTCCAATATTGTCGATGTTTCCAATTTTACCACATGATATGCCCAATAACGTTGATTTCGATAACATTGATAATTAGTATAAGTTGGTACTAATTCTAATATTCTTAAACCTTGGGCTTGAAGTTGTACACACAACCATTAAGGGGAATCTCAATAGCACTAGTGGCTGCTTGGGATGATGGTGGTCACAGGTTCCACGGAATACCTCAAATGCATTTAGAGGGGGAAAAAAAAACTTTCCCATCAAATATTATTATCACAATGGTCATATTAAAAAATGTGTACATCTAAAACCACATGCTACACCAATGATGTGTGGCCTTTTCCAAAAGTCCCATGTAAGTTTTGGGAAATTCTAAATGCGCACCACATTTTACTTGGTGAGCACCACATCCTATAGTAAAGTGATTTACAACATAGGGGAAAATGGTGCTCACTAAGACAAATGTGGTGCGCATTTAGAATTTCCCTAAGTTTTTCTGGAGCACAACATTTGACATATTTATCATATGAATCTCATCTACAAATGCAACCACCGCATGTACCAACTTAAATGTGACCATCCTATCACATTGTAAAGGTATCTCTCCTATTGACTTTCGTGTTTTGGATTGGTTCAGGACCCAGATAACACTCGGCAAAAAAATTAAAAAAAAAAAGAGTAACCAAGATAAAATTTAGTTGCAAGCAACATGGAAAGAAGAGACCTCTTGCCGCATACAACGTTGCCAATTCCTGGAAGCGGATGTCATAACAGATACCTATGCCAATACGCCCAACATCTGCATGCAATATCAAGCATCAGTCTGTATAGCAGATGAAGGGATCAGGTGCAAAAAGGTAAGAAACCAATTCAGGGTGCCCAGACACACTTGAAAGGAAAGAAATAGTTCTAGTTCATAAAATCTAATGCATATAATTTACATTTCTTATAAGAGAATAGAATATAAGGGAAAATGTAAATAGCACAGGAAAAAATACAAAAAGGCACAGGACTTCTGATACACAGAGAATAAACAATGGAACATGTAGATGGTATAAAAATGTCACTAGGCAGAACTTTATATAAACAGCTTCATTGTATAGAGGCTCGAGGACTTCTCTACTCAGGCTTTGAAGATATCCTCGGATAGTCAGACCGCAAAGCAAACAATCTAGCAACATATGACATCACTCACAGGTTAAGAACTCTTTGCTTTGTTTTGGTAGTGATAATTTGCTGCAGTGGTATAATTGGGCTGTGAATGTACCCCGAATCGGATCCCGCAATCGGGATCATGGGTCGATGGGGGATAGAAGAATTGAGTAATACAAAGCTTAGCCATTTTTGTTTATTTCATAAATAAGAGTCGAAGCATATCTGCATGTCTCTGTCCCACACCCCCCCCCCCCCCCCCCCCAAAACCCCCCCAAAAAGCAACACACCCTGTATTTGTATCACGACTCATTATGAACGGTTTTCCAAAACAGTATTATTAAACATTTTGGAAGAGTATGGCTATGATATCTACACCGTCACTAAAGAAATGATAGTTAACTAAAAGAGATATTTAATCTTTTATGCAGTCACTTTTACACAGGAAAAGGCGAAGTGGTCAAGTGATTGCCAATTTAATCGAGCACTCAAATTAAAAAATCTCTTTCACCTGCACCCCACCTCAAATACCAATCAAATGCTACAGCAATCAACAAAGCAAGTAGCACATCTCTAATACTCTCGCAAAATGAACAATGTGGCATAAACTTAACTTCACCGAATAAAATATTTAGCTACTTGTATAACAGATACAGCAAATTTAGCATACAAAAGAAGTCCAGATGAGTTGCATGGACATAGACAGAAGTGACATTGGTGCATACTAAAATAATGCAGTGAGTACACAAACCTGTGTCAACAATGGTCGGATGCTGCCCAGCTGTAAGAGTCTTTGATTCTTTGAAGGTAATCTTGCCCGGGATATCAATGTCAAAAAGATGCAGCTGTATTTCATGACAATCATTTCATTAGATATTCCATCGACCAAATTACATGATGCAGACTAGTTTTATAAGGACCATAAATAAAGTAAAATAAATGGTCCAGAAGATACACCAGGGCACCAAGAGTAAGCATATATTTACTCTGTTGTTATAAGATTTAGCTTTTGTCCATTTCTTGTTACTTTATGATGTCAATGAAATAATAACCACAGCTTTCCAATGGAAAAAACTATCCCACGAGGTAAGGCACATAATCTAGATGGAAAGGAGTCTGACAGCAGTAAGATAAGAAAAATGAAAAGCATGTTAGAATACTACTCAATAAGTACCTTAGCAAAAGGGGCACTGGTGTGGGCAAAGCTCGAATATAGGAAAATCACACATGATAAGTATAGTGTGGAGCTTTGTTCATGATGGTCATCACCTTTTTGCCATACAAGAGTACAATATTGTTTTGCTCGGAGTATATATTAAGACACGATGAACCAAGTCACATAAAATTTCGGAAACTTAAGGTCAAATGCAGGTATATCAAACATCTGACTAATCTGTGCCTCAGAGGTTTAAGCAGGTACTTTAAGCTCAATAATCAAATATAACAATGAAAAAGATTACAATGAAAGTAAAATAGGGTAAAAAGTGATAAATAAATGTGTTTTTATTTATTAATCATGTCATTTTGTATACAGAAGGAAATATGCAATATGCCAAATAAATGAACCATGAAACAGGGGTGGACCCAGGCATTCAAGCCAAGAGGCGGAGTTGTTTTGTATTTCAAAATATGGATAATATTTACTTTAAAATTATAATATAAATCATGTTACATTATGCAGAGTTATTTGGGAGTCGAGTTGCTCAGACAACTCGTCGAGAGTGTAAGGGCAAAGTGCCCTTACCGAAGGTGCGAGACGGTACCCTCGACTCAAAAAAAAAAATCTCAATATTATAGCAATATGAATTATCAATAGCCCAATTATAATTTACAAGCTAATAGACGATAAAAATGTAATTCAATGAATTGTTTCAAAGTTTTGATATTGAATAATATGTTCTTAAAAAAAATTAAATAATGAAAGAAAATACTTACAAACTATGAAAATAACCGAGAGCAATCCTGCGGATTAGAGAAGAAAACCAAACTTTTTTCTAAATATTGAAGGAAAGAGTTTATAGAGTTTTGGTTATGAGAAAGTTATAAAAAAATTATAGACTTGAATCTTAACTCTTCAGACTTGAAAGGCCACACTTATAAATTTGGGGAGGGGCATGCTTCTAAATTTATAGACATTAAATTACAAAAAAAAAAAATTGAGGGGAGGAGGCTATCTATCCTATCATGAGGGTGAGCCCATCCCTGTGGGAAATAGAATCACCCCTGACCAAACATTGGTAAGTATATATCACTGGCATTGCTATAACTAATGCATCAATGTTGAAATCATGGTTGATGTAGTATAGGTATTACCTAGCATTTATTATGTTCTTGCAAAATGGAACAGAATATGCATTTCCATCGTCATATGGAAACGGTGATACTCATAATGGTAATCATAGAATTTTCTCCCTTAAGATTATGATAATGCATCCTCATTTAATTTATTAAATAAAAAATTTTGAAACAATAACAACAACAAGTATCAAGATAATAGGTAATGGGTAAATGAATTTTATTAATTAATACCATCATACTCAGTTAGCTCCAGCTTGACCATATCCCAATCCACCAGCATATCATCATGACCCATCCGAACGCTATAGACATCAGCACTAAGCCCACAGTAATGCAGTTGGCATCTCTATCACACCACCAGCCTCTTTGTCCCAAATATTGGTCCAGATGATAAGAAAAGAAGAGGCCACGAAAGCATCACTTCTTTTGGTCTCTTCAGTGAGCTATGGACTTTGCCAAGCTAAGCTATTGGTTAACTATATAGTAGCACTAACAACTTGGTATATTCCCTTGAGCCACAAAATCCTTTTATGATTTCTCTGTAACCTTATCCCATTTCACCACCCACAACTACCATACTGAATAATGGATCTATGATCCTGAGAAGAAAAATATATACAAATGTTGAAAAATGGATCTGTGGTTCTTCCTATAAAAATTTCTCAACCTCAACATCTTGATAAAATTGGAAAACGTGTTAACTCAATATTTTAGCTTATTTGTATGCTGCAACTTACAAGATATGATTGTCTTGATTACAGTCATTCATCCAAGTTACTTTTTTGGGGTTAAAAATAGATGGGGCCATGGAAGTTGGAAGTGGTGAATTTTCATGCTGAAAGGGGATTTATAGACACATCCCTCTACCCTCTCTCAAAAATCATGATCTCATGGTTTCTACCTTGTAGGAGTCATCAGCTTGTTAAATATTTTTTGATACATGCAATAGTTATTCGTAGAGGTGGTTATTGACTGAATTTGAATCATTTAATTATTTGTTCAAATGTGCTTCAGATGATCAGCTAAGAAAACTCAAAATATTTTGGTATTCGCTTAATAAATGTCACATGTTATTAGTTTGGTCACTGAATATTCATTTAGTACACATTATATACATTCTAACCTCCAAAGATTTATGTAATTACATATATAAAATCTTTGATGATTGGTCTTTGAAGTGCAAACAACTATGGAGAAATTTTTTTTTAAAAATTTGGTGAAACAAATATTCCTTAATTGAATTCTTGAATCAAGATTGCAGAATTTTGCATTATCTCCAGAAAGGAAGACACTGATAATTTTCAAATACGAATTTAAATATATTCATAGACTTTCACTTAGTACAATTCATAAACTATTCGCATTAATTGAAATTGGTTACAAATACATTAATTATTTGAAGAATATTTGAATTCAGATACAGAAAAACAAATGCATATTCAGATTCAGAGATTAACAAATTTAAATGTAAATGTCTCAGTGTTCGAATTAATTCAATCTGATTCCTGACCTAGTACATAAAACTTTATACTGTAATCATGGTTTGCAGTGAGCTATCAAAGAGCTGTTTATACTTCAAAAAAAATTTACATTGTAGTAAATAAATGGCATTGTATGTACATCTTATAAATGGCATTGTAGTAAATAATTTTGCAGAAAGGCACTGCATGTTGTGTTTCTGGTTTAGTTGTAAGTAATGTTGTCAGGTTAAGTAGTTTGTTTCAGTTCAACACTGATTAAAAGCATTGTCAAGTTAGTTAGGTATCCTTTCAAGAGGGCACTTAAGTTGAAAAGAAAGATTAGAAAAGCCACTTACAGTTTGTAGGGAACATGATCTAGAATTTGTAGAGAACAAGATCATCCACACAAAAAACCATAAACAGCTACAATTAAGAGTTATGCAATCAGTGTAAACATGTAAGCTAGACGGCTCACCAGTGGCCAAAACATAATCCCATTTTATCGGCTATTAAAATAAATACGGTATAGCAGCAAATTTCATCAAACAAACAAAAGCAATTGACATCAGATAGATCAATAAACATCTAAACCTCTACTTATTTGTAAAGGAACCGGTTTTGGTTTTCCATACATTCATTGTGGTGCTTCATAGCAGCTTAGTAATTACCTTAACAATTAACATGTAGCCAAGATCAAAGTTACTTTCATAAATTGTACCTTTCTATGTTTACCCTTGAGAGTTCCATCCTTACCAAAAATACAACAAGTATTGTACAAACGATCACCGGAGCGCTCTGGTATTGAGCCCCCAATAATAGTAATCTGTAGAGTACTAGCAGCTTCAGAAAGCATGGAGTATGATGGAGCTGCATCACCACCAGCTTCAATATCCTCCGCATACAGTGGAAAGCTGTCATTTGAGTATGGACTATTCCATATTTCCTAACATGAATGACAAAAAAACACTGTGATCAATGTCTTGACAAGATGAGATAATATATGTCATATCTTAAATAACAAAAGCAAGAACATGAGGAAAAAAAATGACAATATCAATATTTAAAAAACATGATAACAGGATTAAGTTCCATAGTGGACTGACTATGACACACATTTACTAGAGAACTCTTTAGGAAACAATGCTATCTTAAGACACTAGCATATCAACTAATCTTCCAACTAGTAGTAAGCTTGATGATCAAACAATATCATAAATCACCTACTTATGAATAATTTTTACTATTGCAGTGAAAAAATGTGATAACATTCTGAAATCCCTTGATGTTCACAAGATATAGTTTCTTTCATTTTCATTCAATATAATTAAAAAAACCTATATTTCTTTCCCCTTTTTGGAACAAGATTCAAGTTAGTTTTTATGTTTATCCAGAAAATAAATTCTCTGCATACACAAATTATTCACAGAACTCACTTTTATCTTTCCATGAAATTAAGGATACACCACTAAAATTTCAATAACGAATCACATAAAACTAGTCCTAGAGGATTGTAGACATTTCTTGTGGAATTATACTCTCAAGAAAGGTTGTTCCCTATCAAGCCACTTTCTAGTACCACCGTACAAGGAACTAGGTCTTGGAAGTTCCATTCTGGTTTTGATGAGGACCAATCCATAACTAGAGATAAGTTTTGGTCTCCCAAAGTTTTGCCATATAAACATTGTATCAGTATGTTTTGTTTTAGTTTCACTCAGTGTCAATAGTTTCAAATGAAACTTAGAAAGCTAAATAAAACAAAAATTAAAGGGAGTTGTAAACTCATTTTTCATTATTTAAAATAGTTTTGTTTAACTTTGATTATGATCTTAAGTTTACATTTGCAGCATTCCTATTAATTTGGACTAATTAGTAAATTCATTTTTCATGATTTAACACCTGCTTAGCCAACAAGTTTATGTCATCTACTCTGACAACACATATGCAAAGATGGCCCCATATTTAGTGGTTATAAATACTTAGTCTGAATGCTTATATACAGTGGAACTAAAACCCAAAACCTAACATTTGAAAATAGTAAAACCAGTCCAAACCTCTTAAACAATAAAACAATGAGGGATCAAACTGAAACCGAGTACCCAGACCAATATCTAACATGAGCTGAAAGCTGCCTGACTTTATGGACCTCAACAAATCCAAACAACTGGTTACACATTTATCAAGATAGAAAATCAATGATAACCTTCCATTATGTGAACCTATTGGCACAAGAGAAGACTTGACTACAACTAAATTAAAGGGGAAATAGTCGAGATTGAAATCCACAAGACGTCTGGGCTACTTCACCTCGAATGCACAAGAGAAAGGACACCATATGTTATAATGACCTTTTCAGTAATAAAACTCCCAACACTCAGATGCAAGACTTCTGCATCATTGCATAAGTACATATATCAGCTTCAATTGGGTCAGAGTATGCATCAGTTTTCGCTCTTCAAGTCACGATGTAGACAATATTATCACATAGAGAAAGATAGAATCCAGTATTTATCATGGACCTCTTCACTGTATTCCTACAGCTCTTATATTCCAATATTTAAACATGCATTTAGGAATGAGAATGGGTAGGTCTAATGACCAGCTCTTGGCTCGTCCTATTTAAGATTTTGAATTTAAAAAATAAAATTTTCACTTTTAATTCAAAATTTTGAATAAGGCGGCCAACGACCGGTCCTTAGGCCCGCTCATTCTCACTCCTACATGTATTTACCATGTCTTACAAATAGTGTCCTTGTTTCATAAAAAGCAGCAAGTTTGGGTTCCCCCATTAAAATGCTCCAGAATACTAAAAGCACTTTAACATAATATACCAAACCATATAAATATTCTTGGAACTGAACCTAGGATGATGCTAACCTAAGTATAAATTACTGAAAATTCAAAGATGAAATTAAAAGAGCTCTTATTTATCAGTTATAATATTTCTTAAACTATACTGAAGCCAATCTGAGCTATACAATAGCTATACCCCCCCAAAAAAAAAACAGAAAAAAAGGAGTACTAGTGATTAGGTTGCAAAAAGCTCATATATCAAAAAATTTTCAAACCGCTCATCATAGTATAAAAATAAAAAGAGGAATTTTCATAAAATCCACTTCTACTCCACTATAAAACTCCCTATATTTAAAGACACCGCCATTCAATCCATCGAATAAGCATTCCAAAATTACTAAGTACAGCAAAAAGGAGTGTTTTTTCGTCACTCGTACAGGCAAGACCACAAGCTCGGCCCCTTTACCGGCTGCCTCCTCGATCGCCTTCCGAGCGTGAGCGATGTTCCTCTCTTTATCCGCGGTCACAGATAACTGGAGCAGAGCAATCTTGAACTGAAAAAATTCCCCCGAAAGAAATAAACTTTTAGTTAACAAGAAAAGAAAATCCCACAATTTTAGTGTCTAATAAGAGAGAGAGAGAGAGAGTACCTTGGTGACGGGGAGAGGAGGAGGGGCGAGGATGGGTGGAACCCTAGCTTGCTCGGGCTTATAGGTATCGGCGGCCATGGCAGCGGAGAAGGATCGAGAGGGGCGCAGGCAAGGGAGGATTAAGCTAGGGCTTTTTCTTCTAGGGTTTAAGGAGAGAGGAGGGATATTAGCTCGAGGGCGGTGAGAATAGTTAGAGACACCGGTGGTGAGGAGAGCGGCGGACGATGGGAAGATGCGGGAGGTTAGTCCCCCTCTCATTTCTTTGGAAGTGATAAACTAGGAGGCGTCACCTGGGGTGAGCAAAAGGCCAAAAAAGTTTTAATGTTCATGAACTAACATTTTTTAGTCTCGTTTTTTAGGAGTTTCCAAAATAGCACTCTAGTTTTTTTTAATGAGCCCACTTTATAATTGTTTAGATTGGATTTAAACCAGATAAAAAAATACTGAAAAGTGAACTTACTAGAAAAAATAGTGTGCTCCTTTCGAAACTCCTCCTTTTTGGGATCCACTCTATATACAAGCATTTTTTAGGTTCTTTTTAGGGTCCACCCTATTATTTAAATGGGGACATAAAGAGTATGGTTAATCTTCATGTTCTGTTAATCAGCAATTAACAAAATAAATAATATTTTTATCTTTTAAATTGTCCAAGCAAAATGATCAAGTTTATCTTCTCTCATAAGAAAAAGTTACAAAAATGACCCATCTCGATATATTTTTTTTCCATTTTTCATGAAAGGTAAGAATATTGATGACATTATATCAAAAAGGTGTCAAACGCTGCAGGATGGTTTGCTGGTAAGGGGTGGACAAGGAGTGGTGAGCTGTGGGCTAAGATTACGGATAGCAACGGACGTATTCGCAGGCCAAAATTTAGCTCTTTCTATACAAAATTTTGAATTAGAAAATTAAAATTTTCATTTTTAATTTAAAAATTTGTATAGGACAGATTAAAATTTAACACATAGACGCGTCTATTACCATTCCTAGTTGAGATCGCGTTTATTACCATTCCTAGTTGAGATCGAGAAGCTTAGAGCGCGAATATGTGGTGGCTACTGACCTCCACAATTATAGCGAGAGGAGATTAAGAAGCTTTCTCTATAGAAAATGTCTTCTTATATATTTGGACACACCTGGTACATGAATGTATAACTTCTGCAGCATTCTTCTGCAGTGTGATAATTTTTTATGTCAATCAAAAAGATAAGAATTTTTTTTTTAAAGTATTGTTCTTGATGACGGCAGGAATTGATCCGGACTTACTCTGATATCATGTTGAAAAACTCTTTCACTATATCAAAACTTCAAAGTTATGGTGAGAGTTGGAAAAAATTATTTTGTATTTTAACATAGTTAGATTTGCACCTTGCTTCAAAAATGTGACTTATAACTTCGTATGAAAGTTGAAATGGTACATCATACATGTACATAGTACAAAACTTAAACTTGTTCCATTACAAGAGGCATACCATAAATCACATACAACCTACATTAATACCGAACCTTTTGATTTGGAGTAGAATCCACAAAATCATCATCTCTCATTTCCGGGAAGGACGTACCGCATATACGTTAAATACAGTCATTTGTGCTTAATTTTTATTGAAATCTACCCCCTATAAAAACAAATAGATTTTGTTTAGAGAACTATTATGGGTGAGAGACTTCTAGAATTAATTTTTTAACTTATTGGTGGTGATGATAGAAATAAAAACCCTAATATATACAAGATTAGGGAATCTTTTTTGTAACTCCCAAAAACCTTTAAGCTACCTTCGTGATTCCTTCCATCAAAAAATAACAATGTAACATTCACAATTAAACGTAATTATTTTATTCATAACGTGGCAACTTAATAACCTTAGATTTATAAACCACCACTACATGTGAATCATGACATTGGAGAAAAACTAAAAGTTTTTCTTACAATGTATGCTTTCACAATTTCAGGAAATTAGGATCTACTTATTTTCTATCCAAATTTCCATGGAGCCGCCCTGTGCTGTCCGTGGTCGGTGGAAGTAGATTTTCAGAGCCCTGAACCTGGGGAGTTATAAGACACCTCAGTCCAGACCAGGCCATGATATGGAGCTGAACATCCTCCCTGCGATTGATCGCATTTGTGAGCCTGCTCCTGATTTCAGAATTATCGCAGCATTGGATTAACCCCTCGGAAGAAACTAATGAGGGGGCTATGGAGTCGCCTTCAAGCCGAGATATCACGACTAAATGCCCTCTTTGGCTCGCCTCATGGCAGAGCTTACGTACTCCAGCACGATCAGCTGCTGTCCCTTTGGACACTGAACTGATGCACATAAATCCCTGCACCCAGTGATACACGTGCATCTGTTACTGATCACACAAGCCTGATGGATCGAGTACGCACGTAGTAGCTAGATGAGTATCAGTCTAATTACCTCCTCCGTTCTCCTTATGTCCATCCCGAAACGAGTTTCATCGGGCTCTATACTTAAGACCACTGACACCTCGGCAACGCCGGGCAGGAACCATAATCGGACTCCTTGCACCATTTCGGCAGTGGTGGGTTTTCTCGGGTTTTGTTGCCTACCCCAACTCAGCTCTCTCCAAGATGACTGGCGTGTGACGCCCCCAGAAGACGCATTCTTGCCCTGGCACCAGACCAACTCCAAATATTGGAACATCATACTAGTCATATATACAGTCTATCGATAAATTGTGCGAGGCGGTATTTATTAATCTTCTAAAATGTGTGAATATGGAAAAAGTTCGGCGTGACATGATTGATGTTTGGTGCACACCGCAAAGGATGAAACAAGAGCTTACTGAGTTAAGAGTTTGCTCCGTTTGAATGTTGACGAAGACTAGAGGGGCGCCGGAGGATGCTGCAGCAGTGAACCAAGCCATACATCTGGTGGTAGTGGATTCGACACTGTTTTCATGTGGAAATGGCATGAAGAGGATGGAGCTGATCACTGTTGAACGCCGATCTGGTAAGTAAGTTCCGACCATCTTCTTCCAATCATAGCCGACGCCCTTATTCTTCTCAAACCTCGTGTTAACTGTCTTTCTGCTCATTTCTGCACAGATTCAAAAAATGGCTATAAAGTTCGTATTATACGAATTATATATAGAAAACTTTGTAAATACTGATCATACCCTGTAACTCTGTGCACTCATCGAGGGTGAGATCAGCCAGCACGGCCACATGGCGATCGTCCCTAGCCGCCTGTATTGTAAACTTCCGATCATGTATTGTGAACTTCTGATAAATCTTGGCTCCCTTATACGGCACAACTCGTGCCCTGAGGTTATGCACGGCATCTCCTCTCCGGACCCTAACCCAGACAGACTCCGAGCCCTGCCTGTTCAACTGCCTTAGCTGTGCCCTGAGCTCACGCTTCCCTTTTCCCGAGAGCGGTTGGGCCCGTGTCGAGTCCTCCCCCGTGTTTGCTTCGGCAACAGTTGACACCGACTCGATAATGTCGCCAGGGAGTGGCATGGTCTCGTCCCACTCCTCCACAGGGATCCCTCCCTTCACCTCCTTGATGCACGCTACAGTTCTGTCACTGCCCATAGTCAGCAACAAGAATCAATCTTTTTTTTTGCATGGGATTGTATATAATAAACTGCGTGGCCGGCCTCTGCTCTCTCAGTTTCTTGGTTGGAGGCGGTGATTACAAAGGAGTTGGCATAGTTGAGATCAAATATTGTTACACTCCTTGTGCTTTGTCTAGGTCTAGGACATGTTACAATGATTGTGACTTAGAGAGAGCTCCCACTGTTGTTGCATTTTGTACTAGCTAGCAGTTGCGAGATTGATACCTCATGGTCGATTAGTGAGATGGAGATGCCTTTTGTTGCCTTGTTCATTTGTTGACGACGGTATAGAGGTTAAGCAATATCAGGTAATTAAAGTATGTATCATTTAATTAGCAAAAACTGTTCGCATCTTTTAAGTAGTGACACATTAATATTGTTCGAAAATATGTACCTATCTATTGTAGTTGAATAGTAATTTAGTTTATATGCCATTTTAATTTTTTAAACATGGCCATAATGACAAGTTTGGTATCTGGAATGTACTTGGAAATCCAAAATTTTTACTGTAATTTTGTACTTAGCAACAACTCAATTTGATATTTTTAATTATTAAATTGTAGATGCCTTCATATTTTCTTGTTTCGTGGTCCTCTCTGTAAATTTGGAAAATCATCCATTATCCACCCATTTGGTGGGTCTCTCTCTTTCTCTCTCTAATATATATATATATATATATATATATATATATATATATATATATATATATATATATATATATATATATATATATATATATATATATATATATATATATATATATATATATATATATATATATATATATATATATATATTGATTACTGCAGGTGAGCCGCCAGTTCAGAAAAAGTTACGTGAGCTAGCTAAAAACTATATTAATCCAATGATTTTTTTTCAATTTTTTTTACTAGTACTATCTCTAACTTCTCAACTTCTTCCGGATTAAATTTCATAAATTTTGGAGTTTATTTGACATTTTCATCAAGTGCACACAAAATGTTTTATTTATTGAAAACCGTTAATTTTGTGTTAATTTGATGGAGGACCAAATCAAAACTAAAACCCAAAAAATTGGGTATGAGTGAACCCTAGAGGTTCGAGATCATAATCCAAAAGAAATGTATCAAAAAAGATTATTGGATATAGTGGAAATGAATTGTAGCTCAGATAACTTGCGTGAGTTGTTAACGCATTTCCATTATTCTCATATATATATATATATATATATATATATATATATAGAGAGAGAGAGAGAGAGAGAGAGAGAGAGAGAGAGAGAGAGAGAGAGAGAGAAAGAGAGAGAAATGGAAATGAGCTGACAGCTCACGCAAGTTACCTGAGCTGCAGTTCATTTCAAATATCTCCAATAATGTTTTTTAAAAAGAAAATTTTGGATTATGATCTCGACCCCTTAGGGTTCACTCATACCCAATTTCTTTGGTTTTAGTTTTGATTTCGTCCTCCATCAAGTTAACAAAAAATTAACGGCTTTTCATAAATAAAACATTTTTTGTGCACTTGATGAAAGGGTAAAAAAACTCCAAAATTTATGAAATTTAATCCCAAAGAAGTTAAGAAAGTAGATATAGTAATTGTTAAGAAAAATTGAAGAAAAATCATTGGATGATTATAGTTTTGCCGCTAGCTCACGTAACTTTTCCTGAGCTGGCGGCTCACCTACAGTAATCTCATATATATATATATATATATATATATATATATATATATATATATATATATATATATATATATATATATATATATTCAACTTAAAATGGATACCTGGAATAGATATGCTTACTAAAATAATTAAAACTATAATTTTAAAATATTTTTTATTCAAAATTCATTTCAACTGAACCGAATGAGTTTGGTTTCAGTTTCTATTTCCATTCCTAATTGGTTCGGTCCAGTTTTGTCAAAGATGACAAAAAAACAAATGGAAACCAAACGATGCTCACTTCCAGTGACGGAACTAGAATTTTAGAAAGAGAGGGGCGAATGAGAGTTTCAACTTTTATTAATAGAACTATAACACAATCTGTCACAAAATTAATTCAACTTAATATAATCATACTATAATTCATTCAAAAAGTAACAAGTATATTAACAAATCTATTTCTTTTCAAGCATTTTAATATAGTCATACATTAAAAAGAAACCTATATTCTTTTAGATCGTAAAAATTATCTTTAATTGCTTATGTGCTAAATTTTATAGCACATGAGTAAATCATTTAATTAGTTAAAACAACTAGTTTTCATTTTAAAAATTGGCTCTGCATTTCACTTTTGCATCTAATTTAAAAAGTAAATAAAAATAATATGTGAACAATAATAGTGTCAATATATTTCATCCAAAACTAGATATTACCTCATCGACTGATGAAAGAAAGTAGCTACAATTTACATATAACAAACTGAGTTGCTTATTAATCTATTTTTCTTAAAAAAATAAAATAAGCCACAATATCAATGAGAGATTGAGCGAGGGAGGATAGAGTTCTAATGTAGAACTAAGTAACTTTTCGATTTTCAATCTTGATGGTTTCGCAACTTCGAAAAGCTTCTACGAACAACCTTTTTCTTCCTCTTTCTTTCTATAAACAATGCTCTCCGATTAAAAAATATTTCTCTCTCAGATTGAAAAAAGCATCGCAAGTTGTGATCCACAGTCCTCAACATGATTAATTGCTAATTAATCAACCATCAATTATCATCAACTCATTAATCTAAATGATTTTACACTAAAACCCATTCAAAGCCTATCAAGTGAGTGAGTTGTGTCCTGTACCTTTTGTGGCCTCTCCATGGTCAACAATAGTTGCGTCCCTGCTCACCCCTACACGATATATTAGAAACATTACACACCCTCACAACATCTAAGCTTGTAATATTTAAGGAGAGCTTCTCAAAATTCAAATGTCGAGTAATATGAGAATTTAAGTGTATATACAATACAGTTTGATGTTAATAATGTTACCATTTGATATAATGCTAAAAGTCTTAGTCGATAATTTCTTGTGCTTGACCCATTGATCTACTAAAATTCATCGGTGCATGTCAAGTATAGAGTGAACCCAATCAACTGCATAAGAACGATGACACCGTTGCCATTTCAACCCAATGGGTGGGACTGGATGCCCTGGCATAAGGAATACCTATACATCTAAAATAATTAATTTATATACGAGTAAACAGAAATTTATCGGCAATGAAAGGAGTTCCTTTATCGCCATTTAGGTGACCCAATAAAATTATTACATATAGCGCCATGCGATTAAGAGAATTTTTTTTATTTGTTATTATAAGTGGCGCCACGTATAATAATTTTATTGAGCCACCTAAGTGGCGGTGAAGGAACTCCTTTTAGCGTTGGTGAATTTTCCATTTTCTTTTTATATATATAATATTGATTAATATTGTTAATTAGGTAATTCAATATTTTAATAAGCGCACGAAATGGTTATCAAAATAGTTTTTGGTTGATAAAATAGTGTTTCTTGCACCTTTATAGGGTTATTATATGCATATATACAAGTTATTATAAGAGACAACAAAAAATCGTAAACTTTTTTGTTTTGTTTGGCTATATGAGGCCGAACAAATTGAACATTGTTCAGATTGATTTTGATAATTTCATTGCCAAATGGATGCATTTTTGTTCAGTATCTTGGAATGCATGGTGCCTTGATTGCTGTGGAGGAATGAGAATATATTGGTTCCATTTCTTGGTTCTTTTATTGTATTTTATTTGTGTGTATGTGCACGTGAAGTATCAGAGTTGTAACGTTAAAGAAAATGTACATGATAATTGGTATTACTATTGTAATAAAAATCATCAAATAATTAAAAATTCTCCATAAAAGTTTGTATTTCCCTTTATTTGTTACATTTTATTTCTAAATTGTAATATCTAAAGCAAAATTCAGTTAACGGATGATAAAATCTATAGAATCATGAAGGTAGTCGATAGCTCTCGCTGATATCTCCATTTTGCTTTGAATTTAGCTGATTTTTATATAGCGAATAATGCTGGAATAATGGATATCGGTTGTATCATCAAATATGCTTCCAATTAACTTGATATATATTGTTCATGTATCGTATAGGAAATTTCTCACACCAAAATTGTTAGTCATTCAATTCAATAAAAAAAGCAAAGAAGCAATATTTCTTTTAGACAATAAAAGAAGATATTTCTTTTGCTATCAAAATACATGTGCCGTGAAAGTGGCTAGCTTAACTAGTAATATTGCAGAATCCCAAAAGAAAATAGTTTCAAATTTGATTTTTGAGAATACGAATGGAAATTTAAATCGGTAATAAATTAGGCTACATCATATTACTAAAAAATCCACTGTTCGGGCTTATAGTACACGCTGTCCGGACTGTCAATCCGAACATAATTTCTTCTGTTCAGACTTACAGTTCGAACATGCAAACACTGGCCGGATTAATAGTCCGGACAGTGGAGAAATTGTCCGGATTGTAAGTCCAAACAGTGGAGAAATTGTTCGGACTGTCAATATGGACTCTGAGTTTTTTTTTGGGTTCATAATTTTTATCAATGCGTACTGTTTCTATGATTTTTTTAGTAAGTAAAGGCCTAATAAAGTCAATTTTTGAATTTAATTTGTGAGATAATTTAATATATAGAAAAATTTGATGGAATATTTGTGGTTATAAGGATTTTTTTTTGGTGAACTGAACTACTTTGAGAAGAGAAGGAGAAAAAAGATTAAAGATAGGGATATTCCAGTTAAAAAAATTGATGACAGGCTTATAATAAGTTTTTAAGTGGGCTCACCGGCAAAAATGGTGTGCCCTCGAGAAACTCCCCATTTTCCCCGACTAATTAAGCTTCGGATCATTTATACCCGACCTATACCCGACCCGGTTCCAGCCCTATCCCCTCCAACCGCTGCGCTTGCTCTTCCTACTTCCTAATTTAAAAAAGACGGTTCATTTCCGCTTTCAAGCGATTTCAAAACCCTCGCCTTCTCCCAAAACCACCCGCCGCTCTCTCATGGATTCTAACAATACTAAGGGGAAGCTTTCTAATCAAGGTTAGATCAATATACGCATTGATCATCTGCGTCAATTTCTTGGATTTCTCTGCTTTAATCGGATTTTATGTGAATTTATTCATTTTTTTTTTCATTCTTCTGGGATTAGTTATGATTTAGTCGATTTATTCCTCCTGCTATATCTCAAATTAGTATCGTATTTGTAGGTCGTCATTTTTTTAACAGAAATTAAAAAGGGGAAAAATAAGCATGATTAGCAAATAAGCTGTCTTCAAACTCAAGAGCTTTGTTGGATCACTTTATTGTTTGGTTTTAAATGGAAGAAAGAAAAAGAAATGGAAAAGGAAAAAAGAAAAGAAAAGAAATGGAAAAAGAAGTAAGATTCTCTTTATTTTTTGGTTTTAAAAGAAACTAAAAATAATAAAAGAAGAAATAATAGTAAATTAAGAAATTAAGATAAAACTTCATTCCAAACTCCTCTACTATCCTTCCATAATACCATAAGTTAATATGGTAATAGTGCAACTGACACTTTCTCCCATTTTCTCTAGATTAGGAGAGAGAACAATGAAGAGAAAATTTTGAGCCTTATCTTCTCTTACTTTCTTGGGAATTTCTAGATGGGCACGGGATTTTTCCTAGTGAGCCCACTTTTCCTAGTGAGCACATCCTCTCTTTTCAACAGGGAGGATTTTTCCTAGTGAGCCCACCAATATTCCTCAAATACCCTCGTCTCCTCCACTCCCTCATCTCTGCCACCGCCTCCCCCTCCGCCTCCTTCCTCACCATCCATGTTGGCTTCGGTGGCGGTGTCGGCGGTCCAGGGGAAGAGAGAAAAGGAGATAATGCAATCGGGCTCGACGTCGTGGACGATGGAGTCGAAGGAGGGGCGGAAGAGGCGGAGGGCGGAGGTGAAGGCGGTGAAGAGGGAGGAGGGGATGGTGGCGATGTTCTCGGCGCCGGCGAGGAGGCCGGTCTGGTCGGGCGAGGGGAATGGGATGGTGAGGACGGTGATGTTGGTGGTGAAGGAGGAGGAGATGGTGGTCGCGTTGGCGGGGGTCGTGACGAAGATACAGCGGACGCTTTGGAGGGAAGAAGAGGATCCGGGCTAGCAGACCCGGATCCAATTACTGGATCCGGGCTAGCAGCCCCGGACCCAGATTACTGGATCCGGACTGGTTAGCCCGGACAGGGAATGTAACGCCCCCATTTCGGCTCTACTTTTTTTTTTCTTTAAATAGACGACATTGCTTAAATACTATAAACAACCCAACAGTCCCATAATCTTAGAATAACCGTAACTACTGCCATGTTAAGATGAATAACCATGTCTGAAACTGAAAGGATTTTATTATAAAGAGAGTTGATTACATAAAATGGCACACTGCTCTAAATATTTACACAAAAGAGTTAAATACTACAAGTTGAAGCAGTGCCTAGAAAAACGAAACAAGAACGAGAAGTGACAAAGGAGACAAGAACAAGAAGTGCGAAGTACCCCAATAGTATTGTGCTAGTAGTATCCTCTACTCGACCTGATTGGTGAAGTAAGGATCGTTGTCTGGAGCAATCTTCCCTTCTCTACTTTCGTGATCTGGGCTTAAGAAAACCCAGGGGATTAAACCCAGCAAGTAACACAAAAACAAGAAACACGTGTACTATCACAGTACAAATAATAAAAGAATTAAATAAATTGCGTTGGTACAAACGTATCTTGAGAATACTGAAAATGAATTGAGTAAGACTATTCATTCAAAAAAAAACAAATTATGTAAAGGTAACAAGTGTAAGCGAAGTAAATATCAATTATGTTGCATATAACCAGAACAATGTAAGTCATTCACAAGCTTCATGTAAAATTTAACAGGTCTATATCACGTTAGTGTTGGAATTGAAACTCAATGATGGATAAGATAGCGCGCAGTTTCTCATATTGTACAAGTGCCCGTACATACCCGGGACCCGGCCTCTAACTCATGGCGCTGAACCATGACACACCGCTAGGTGCTACAAGTCAGACCCCGTTAAATGAAACAAGTAACGGGCATCACCCTTATGGTGACTCATGTATCAGACGGTGATTCAGTACCACCCAGTGCTGCTAGTAAAAGGCCCTCAGCACCTAATCAAGAAGTTGGCCAACAAGATCCTTGTACAATACAGTACTTATCTATCCATCATGTAGTTTTTCCCATGTTAGTAATGCATATGATATGCGTGAATTAAAGGAAACACGTGGACTCTTATGTCAAATTGTACACATATCATTTCACAAGAATCAAGAGTTCAAGAATCAAGATTTGGAATCATGTACACATGTATTATAAGGATTCTTCATGTCATGTAATAATGATACTAGAACTTGTAATCATGTCTTGTAATAAAGATACTAGAACTTGTTATCATGTCGTGTAATAAGGATACTAGAACTTGTAATCATGTCTTGTAATAAAAATACTAGAACTTGTTATCCTGTAATAAGGATACTAGAACTTGTAATCATGTCTTGTAATACATATACTAGAATTTGTCATCATGAATAATCTTGCCTTCATGTATCATGTTGATATTCACATGTCATATTATCATAAATCCGCAAATCATGCCAAGTGTATAAATCCGTTGCCAAACGCGAGGCTAAAAATTGCCAAACGCGAGGCTAAAAATGGCCAAACGCGAGGCTAAAAGGATAGTCAAACAGGAAACAGAAATAGTCAAACGCGAGGCTAAAAATTGCCAAACGCGAGGCTAAAAATGGCCAAACGCGAGGCTAAAAGGATAGTCAAACAGGAAGCAGAAATAGTCAAACGCGAGGCTAAAAATTGCCAAACGCGAGGCTAAAAATGGCCAAACGCGAGGCTAAAAGGATAGTCAAACATGAAGCAGAAATAGTCAAACGCAAGGCTAAAAATTGCCAAATGCGAGGCTAAAAGGATAGTCAAACAGGAAGCAGAAATAGTCAAACGCGAGGCTAAAAATTGCCAAACGCGAGGCTAAAAATAGCCAAACGCGAAGCTAAAAAGATAGTCAAACAGGAAGCAGAAATGTCAAACGCGAGGCTAAAAATTGCTAAACGCGAGGTTAAAAATGGCCAAACGCGAGGCTAAAAGGATAGTCAAACAGGAAGCAGAAATAGTCAAACGCGAGGCTAAAAATTGCCAAACGCGAGGCTAAAAATGGCCAAACGCGAGGCTAAAAGGATAGTCAAACAGGAAGCAGAAATAGTCAAACGCGAGACTAAAAATTGCCAAACGCGAGGCTAAAAATAGCCAAACGCGAGGCTAAAAATAGCCAAACGCGAGGCTGAAAATTGCCAAACGCGAGGTTAAAAATAACCAAACGCGAGGCTAAAAATTGCCAAACGCGAGGCTAAGCCAAAAATATCTAACATCCGTAAATCAGGCTAAGTATGCAGTCCAGAAATTTTTCTAAGTATGCAGATCCAATATGACCAATATGATGTGAATTTATCCATAAAGAAAAAGGAATCATGTACTCATAATAAAAATCAAATAATTTCCAAGGAAGATGATACATGCTACTTGTACTCAAATACGATTCAAAGAGAGAACAAGAACAAGGTGATACTTGCCTCTATTCCCTTTAATCTCCTCCTTTATTGTAGCAAAGCCTCCCTTCTATTTCCTTTACTCAACGAACTAGAAGAACCAAGGGTGATTTCTATTTTGTTCTTTTTAATAAGAATTCTCTTTGAGAGAATAAGGTTATATATTCTTAAGGGCATTTTGGTCACCTTATTCTCTAGCCTATTCCTAAGGCTTCTTGCATGCATGACAAATGTCAACTAGAGTGCCACCTCTCACTCTCTTCTAACAACTCATCCCCACAAAAGGCCAAGGTGGTGCCCTTAGAAATTAAATTTAAATTTGAAGGTGTATAGAAAGAAACTTTTACCTTGATAATTTGAAATGATAGTTTGGGGTGTTACATTATACCCACCTAATAAAAGAATTTCGTCCTCGAAATTCCAATTCAAAACTATGTCAGTGTACCCAAGTGTTTATTGTCATGTAAAAATATATTCAAGTAACATGCATGATCATGAAATTCTGATGTCGTCCTCATATTCTCGAGTAGAGTCCCTTAGTCATCGTGCATTCCATATTAGAATTCGTCTACTTTTGATAGAGTCACTATTTTGGACTTTCATCTAAGCGTCTCTTTATTTATGATACACAAAATACATGATGAAAATTTTTCTGTCTTTGATAGGAATGATATTGGATAGACAAGATTTCCAATTTATTTATAAATGCAGGATAAAGTTTAATCAAGAATAACTGTTACTAATTCAGGGTGCCACGCTATACTGATTAATCAATGGGAAAGATACAAGTGATAAAGATCTTATGTGGTCCTATTACCTAGTTGTGACAGACACTAGAAGAGAAAATGAACCTCAATTATTACAATGTTGATGTAATGGAATAGTGAATGGTAAAAATACAAGATTGGAAATGACTTTATGGTTAATTACAAAATTTCAATTACACAAGATTGTCCTATCAAGTGGCTGCAATTGTTGGCGCCAGAGAATAAATCTCTACAATTGCCTCACTGTCTCGATAAGACTTGTGATATACAAAAAAAAAAAAAATTTGAAAACATGGACTACATTGAAATAAAGTGCAGATGGAAGATTTAAAATGTCAAATGGGATTGATCAACAAAAGTAATGAAATAAGACAATCGTTTGGGAAGATAAGTTTTAACTTGAGTACCAAGATATATGGTCGTGTTCTGACTTGATAAAAATTTGTCTTCTTTAATTATAATTTATCATCTACTTTCAATCGACTAATTCTAGCCTTCTAAGATCTCTTTGTATCCTTACATTTACCTTTCCGTGAATTGTTCCAAATCTTCTAGTTCGCTTGCCTATTTAATCTCATCAACTATATTTACTCCGTCAAGTCTACCAACACCAATTGTTCTTAATTATTCTTCTTCCCTTAGAACTGCATACTCAAGGTCCTATCTCTTATATTTAGTCTCCCCAATCTTCTAAAAGAAACACAAGTATGGAATCATTTTCTTTTTTTTATTTTACCTTTCTTGGAAACTTAAAGGTAAGATCCAAATTTAATTATTTTTCCACTCTGTACCAACATATATCATAATCCCAAAAAAAATCATTACAAACTTTCATACCTCCAGTATTGTCCGGAATTACTAGCACTGACACTGTTGTCAGTCTTCATCTTAATTCTTCAAATGTCTTATCGCATTCCTCTATTTTGACATATTCTCCTCCTTTCCTAATTAATTTAGTCAAAGGAGATATGATTTTTGTAAAGTTTTGTACAAACCTTATGTAATACTCAGTCATCTCTTGAAATTTTTGAATTTTTAATACTGATTTCGGTACAGGCCAATCCATCACAGCTTCTATCTTTTTAGGATCTGCTGATACACCATCTTCAGATATTATATGACCCAAGAAAGAAATTTTATTCAACCAAAATTCACATTTGCTCAATTTTCCGTATAGCCTTTGTTCCCTTAAAGTTTGTAATGCTATTCTCAAATGTTTAACGTGCTCTTCTCTATTCGTAGAGTAGATCAATATATTATCAATAAACACCACCACAAATTTGTCCAAATACTGAGTAAAAATATAGTTCATCAAATTCATAAACACTGCTGGAGCATTAGTTACCCCAAATGACATCACTAAATATTCATAATGACCATGTCTGGTTCTAAATGCAGTCTTTGGGATATCTTCTGTTCGGACTCTTACTTGACGAAATCCTGAACGAAAATCTATTCTTGAGAATACCTTCGCTCCTCCAAGTTGATCGAACAGATCAGTTATTCTTGGCGATAGATATTTATTCTTAATTGTTACTGCATTCAATCCTCTATAGTCTACGCATAACCTTTTACTCCCGTCCTTCTTTCATACTAATAATACTGGAGCTCCCCAAGGTGACACACTGGGTCTTATAAAATCCAATTTCATTAACTCGCCCACTTGCTTCTTGACTTATTCTAGTTCTGCAATCCCCATTCAATAAGGTGGCTTACAAACTGGTTCAGCTCCAGGTATAATATCAATAGTAAATTCTACTATCCTTGCTGGTGGTAGTTCAGGTATCTCTTCAAAAAATATATTTAAGAATTCTGACACTACTGAGATCATTCCTTCTTCTACAACCTATTACTGCATGGAAGGTACTCAACCAATCAATACCTAAGATAACATCATATTATCCTCCACTAATAACTAATAAGTTGGCACAAAATTCATTAATCACCAAGGAATACAATCTATACTCTTTATTGGTTATGATACTATCATTCCCGGTCTTAATATCCCACCTCGCAGGTAAGATAGTAAAATCGATAAAATTGCAGGAAACAAATATGCTAGTGATGAAACTGTGTGACGCTCCGGAATCAAATAAAACAATGGCCGGTATATTGCCAACTAAAATTATACCTGCCACGACTCCTACAGTGGTTTGAACTTTCTCCACATTCATCAGCTTAACTTACCATTTCCTCCATTCTGTTCCTCCTCGGGTGCTGGCATGAGTTTGTTGTTAGTTTTCCAAAAGCCCTTTCTGATCTGGTCCTGAAATCTTCTGGGTTGATATGCTTGTTGGTCTGTCCTTTGCCTGACATGGAACCTTAGCTTTTGCCGACTGTTGAGTTTTTGGGCAATCTCTCAACTGATGACTAGTGGATCCGCACACCAGACACAACCCTTGAGCTCTTCTACACATTTTCTTGATATGTCCTGGTTTATGACAATAATTACATATTACTATACCTCGATTCGGCATCACCTGCTTTTTTGTTGGTGTGCCATCAAATTTCCTGGCCGATGGGTTTGCTCCTTGCCTATATGACCCTTTAACTGCTACTGACCTCTTATTCGCCACCCTTAGAAGGTTCACCATTTTGATTCTCTCTTGTTTTTGGCACTGCAATATCCTTTCTAATATCATTATTGTGGTTTGTTGCGTTTGTGCTACCCTTTGTACCATATTTCTAAGCTCAGACTCTTCACTCGTTGAATTTGGGCTTGCGCTAGTAGAAGATTGGGTCGTCATCATTCTGTGACGGACCAAGGAAGATTAATCAGATGGAGTTTCAAGATAGATATTCCAAATGAATTAGAAACAATAAAATAGGCACGATACTAGATCTGATGGATATCAAAGATAAGGAAGAAGTGTCAAGAGTGTATCTTAGACATGTTTTCATGTGACAGTAGTCATATGGTCTCCCACCTAAACCTAGGCTCTGATACCAAATCTGTAAAGCCCCCATTTCGGCTCTACTTTTTTTTTTTTCTTTAAATGGACGACATTGCTTAAATACTATAAACAACCCAACAGTTCCATGATCTTAGAATAACCGTAACTACTGCCATGTCAAGATGAATAACCATGTCTGAAACTGAAAGGATTTCATTTATAAAGAGAGTTGATTACATAAAATGGCACACTGCTCTAAATATTTACACAAAAGAGCTAAATACTGCAAGTTGAAGCAGTGCCCAGAAAAAGGAAACAAGAACAAGAAGTGACAAAGGAGACAAGAACAAGAAGTGCGAAGTACCCCAATAGTATTGTGCTAGTAGTATCCTCTACTCGACCTGGTTGGTGAAGTAAGGATCGTTGTCTGGAGCAATCTTCCCTTCTCTACTTTCGTGATCTGGGCTTAAGAAAACCCAGGGGATTAAACCCAGCAAGTAACACAAAAACAAGAAACACGTGTACTATCACAGTACAAATAATAAAAGAATTAAATAAATTGCGTTGGTACAAACGTATCTTGAGAATACTGAAAATGAATTGAGTAAGACTATTCATTCAAAAAAAAAACAAATTATGTAAAGGTGACAAGTGTAAGCGAAGTAAATATCAATCATGTTGCATATAACCAGAACAATGTAAGTCATTCACAAGCTTCATGTAAAATTTAACAGGTCTATATCACGTTAGTGTTGGAATTGAAACTCAATGATGGATAAGATAGCGCGCAGTTTCTCATATTGTACAAATGCCCGTACATACCCGGGACCCGACCTCTAACTCATGGCGCTGAACCATGACACACCGCTAGGTGCTACAAGTCAGACCCCGTTAAATGAAACAAGTAACGGGCATCACCCTTATGGTGACTCATGTATCAGACGGTGGCTCAGTACCACCCAGTGCTGCTAGTAAAAGGCCCTCAGCACCTAATCAAGAAGTTGGCCAACAAGATCCTTGTACAATACAGTACTTATCTATCCATCATGTAGTTTTTCCCATGTTAGTAATGCATATGATATGCGTGAATTAAAGGAAACACGTGGACTCTTATGTCAAATTGTACACATATCATTTCACAAGAATCAAGAGTTCAAGAATCAAGATTTGGAATCATGTACACATGTATTATAAGGATGCTTCATGTCATGTAATAATGATACTAGAACTTGTAATCATGTCTTGTAATAAAGATACTAGAACTTGTTATCATGTCGTGTAATAAGGATACTAGAACTTGTAATCATGTCTTGTAATAAAAATACTAGAATTTGTTATCCTGTAATAAGGATACTAGAACTTGTAATCATGTCTTGTAATACAGATACTAGAATTTGTCATCATGAATAATCTTGCCTTCATGTATCATGTTGATATTCACATGTCATATTATCATAAATCCGCAAATCATGCCAAGTGTATAAATCCGTTGCCAAACGCGAGGCTAAAAATTGCCAAACGCGAGGCTAAAAATGGCCTAACGCGAGGCTAAAAGGATAGTCAAACAGGAAGCAGAAATAGTCAAACGCGAGGCTAAAAATTGCCAAACGCGAGGCTAAAAATGGCCAAACGCGAGGCTAAAAGGATAGTCAAACAGGAAGCAGAAATAGTCAAACGCGAGGCTAAAAATTGCCAAACGCGAGGCTAAAAGGATAGTCAAACAGGAAGCAGAAATAGTCAAACGCGAGGCTAAAAATTGCCAAATGCGAGGCTAAAAATGGCCAAATGCGAGGCTAAAAGGATAGTCAAACAGGAAGCAGAAATAGTCAAACGCGAGGCTAAAAATTGCCAAACGCGAGGCTAAAAATTGCAAAACGCGAGGCTAAAAAGATAGTCAAACGCGAGGCTAAAAATTGCCAAACGCGAGGCTAAAAATTGCCAAACGCGAAGCTAAAAAGATAGTCAAACAGGAAGCAGAAATGTCAAACGCGAGGCTAAAAATTGCTAAACGCGAGGCTAAAAATGGCCAAACGCGAGGCTAAAAGGATAGTCAAATAGGAAGCAGAAATAGTCAAACGCGAGGCTAAAAATTGCCAAACGCGAGGCTAAAAATGGCCAAACGCGAGGCTAAAAGGATAGTCAAACAGGAAGCAGAAATAGTCAAATGCGAGGCTAAAAATTGCCAAACGCGAGGCTAAAAATAGCCAAACGCGAGGCTAAAAATTGCCAAACGCGAGGTTAAAAATAACCAAACGCGAGGCTAAAAATTGCCAAACGCGAGGCTAAGCCAAAAATAGCTAACATCCGTAAATCAGGCTAAGTATGCAGTCCAGAAATTTTTCTAAGTATGCAGATCCAATATGACCAATATGATGTGAATTTATCCATAAAGAAAAAGAAATCATGTACTCATAATAAAAATCAAATAATTTCCAAGGAAGATGATACATGCTACTTGTACTCAAATACGATTCAAAGAGAGAACAAGAACAAGGTGATACTTGCCTCTATTCCCTTTAATCTCCTCCTTTGTTGTAGCAAAGCCTCCCTTCTATTTCCTTTACTCAACGAACTAGAAGAACCAAGGGTGATTTCTATTTTGTTCTTTTTAATAAGAATTCTCTTTGAGAGAATAAGGTTATATATTCTTAAGGGCATTTTGGTCACCTTATCCTCTAGCCTAGTCCTAAGGCTTCTTGTATGCATGACAAATGTCAACTAGAGTGCCACCTCTCACTCTCTTCTAACAACTCATCCCCACAAAAGGCCAAGGTGGTGCCCTTAAAAATTAAATTTAAATTTGAAGGTGTATAGAAAGAAACTTTTGCCTTGATAATTTGAAATGATAGTTTGGGGTGTTACAGGGAACATGACTGAATATTTTTGACCAAAAAAAATAATGGCAAAATGGTAAATAAAACGATCTTTTAAGTGGGCTCACTAGGAAATATGCTGTGCCCATCTAGAAACTCCCTACTTTCTTGCACTTCTATTCCTTCTAACTTTTCTCTGTAACCAAAGAATGGAAATTAACTTTCTTTCATATGTTCTTATTTTTTCCCTCTCACTTTCCCTCAAAAGAAACAGGGCCTTAGGCTTGTCTGGTTTGAGGGAAAATAAAAGGAAAAAAAAGTAAAAAGAAAGTTAATTTCTGTTGTTCGGTATGGAAGAACATTTAGAGGAAAAGAAAGTTGGAATAAAGTAAGAGAAAATAAGGCTTAAATTTTTTTTTTTCTTTTTCTCTCGTCCATGACCTAGAGTAAATATCACTTGGTATTCCTATCTAATCGAATCATGGTAAGAGAGTGGATGGAGTTTGACGCAAGTTTTTTTCCCATAATTTTTTACTTTTACTTTTATTTTCTTTCTATATTTTTCTTTTTTAGGTTCTTTTCATACCAAACAACAAAAAGAATCTTATTTCTTTTTTCTTTTCTCTTCCTCTTCCAAATTTCCCCCCCCTTTCTTTCATTTTCTTTCCATCCAGACATATTAGGGTGAGCACGTTTTTGTGTATAGTAAAGATTAAGGTGCAACTATATTTGAGTATCAAGACGTGGAGAATAAGAGAAGATATAGACATGCTGGACAATGGTGAGGAAAGCGGCCTAGGGAGGTGGAAGGATTAAAGAAACAACCAAATATGCCCAAGTTTGGGTTGTAATTGAAGATTTCCTGTGGGTTTGTGCTTATACTATAGAAGCCCTGCTCCGCACCTCTGGAAGTTGATGGTTTGTTTGCTGGCATGATTGGATTCTGTTAGAGATTTCCTGCAAATTGAGATGAACTAGAGAAAGATTGATATAAGGTAGGTAGCATTTGAGAGGAGAGAGAGTAGATTTAAGATAAGAGGAAGAAGAGGAGGAAGAAGAAGACTAGAGAGAGAATTTAGAGAGAGAGAGGAATGAGATTTTCATTGATCAAAACTTGGGTTACAAGTCGCTGGGGTGTGATTTATACATTCCTCTCATTGTATTAGAACATCCACATTTAATTCCAACGGCTATTGACCGTTTGTTGGCTCTCAGCATTTCCCGCTGCCTCACTGGGCTGGACCTCATGGGCTTTATAAATATAAGTGAAGCTCTTATTTGTTCCCTGACATTCCCCCCTTCTTGAAAAATCAACTTAGTCTGCTAAAGTGAAAGAGGGAAACTTTTCCGCAATGGCCTTAGCATCTTCCCAAGTGGTTTCAATCCGATCTCGACCCTTCCACTATATTAACAGTTGTGAGACTGCTCTATTATTCCTCTTCACCATTCTTCGATCAAGTATCTTCTCGGGCTTCTTCGGCTCAGTTTCCCAGAAGAATGACAAATCTTCAGATAGAAGAAGAGCATTTCCTTCATATTTCTTGAGCAGCGAAACGTGGGAGACATCGTGAATCAGAGCTGACGCAGGAAGTAGAAGTCGGTAGGCAACCTTTCCGATCTTCTCTGTCACTTGGTATATCTTGCTGATAGCTTGTGAGGCATGGATCCTCCGAGAGTTCTTTGCCTGGAAGGTTGGAGCTTGAGGAGAACCCAGTCTCCTATTTGAAACTGCCTCTCCTTTCTCTTCCTATCCGCATAGACCTTCATCCTCTCTTGAGCCTTTACAAAATGATCACGAAGAAGGCGCAACACCACATCGTGGTCATACAGATTCTCCTCCAAGGTCTGCACCTTGGCTGTCTTGGGTATGTGTTGTAAGAGGTTAGGAGGTAGGCAGCCATATACCACTTCATACGGCGTATAGCCAGTGGTTGATCTCCACATTGTGTTGTGCCAATAATAATATTGAGCCCAGCCAAACCAGCTCTCCCACTGCTTTTGCTTGAACCCACAGAAGCACCACAAGTAAGTTTTGAGGCGCTGATTCACTCGTTCTGACTGTCGTTTGATTGTGGATGGTACCTACATTGTCAAAGAAAATTCCAGCTAGCTGTACCCCATTATCAGGTGTTTGAGAGCTACAAAATGAGCATACTTAGAGAATTGATCAACTACAACCATGATAGTCGTCTTTCCATTGCGATGAAGTCCATCGAAATGTCTTCCCAGACTCTTGTTGGCATGGTGAGAGGATCCATGAGACTGGGTGGAGAGAGGGACTCGTGCTTGTGCCTTTGACAGACATCACACTTTCTTACCGCCTTCTTCGCATCACTTTTTATTCCCTTTCACCAAAATGTACGCTTGATTCAATGCAAAGTCCTATGGTAATTGGAGTGACCTCCTGATGGAGTGTCATGGTTCTCTAATATCTCCCATGCACATAGGAGTGATTGGGAATCAAGCAAGACTCTTCCCTTGTAGAACTATATATCATTGTACTTATTATATTTTTCTCCATTCAACTTATTTTCACCTAGCTTCCTCTCCAATTCAACAAAATAAGAGGACTCCCTCACCATTTCTTTAACCCTTTCAACCAAGCAGGCTCAACAATGGAAATAGCAGAATACTCTACTACTTCTGTTCTCTCCTCCCGCCTAGAGAGTGCATTTGCCACAACATTCTCTTTGCCTTTTTTTGTACTCTACTAAATAATCAAAGCCAGTTAGTTTCTGCAGCCAAGAATGCTGAGACTCCTCTCGAAACCTTTGATCAAGCAAATATTTCGGACTTTTCTGATCTGTCTTGATGATAGTTCTCCTCCCAATAGGTATTGTCTCCACTTCTTAACAGTTAGGAGAATAGCTGTCATCTCTTTTTTGTATGTCGACAATGTTAAGACTCTTTCCTTCAAACTTTGGCTCGAAAAGGCTATTTGATGCCCATCTTGTAGAAGAACAGCCTCCACCCCACCACCTGATGCATTGCATTCAATGGTGAAATCTTTGCTAAAATCGGGCATGTGGAGGACCGGTGGGGCAAGGAGCTTTTGCTTGAGTTCTTCAGAAGTTTCTACTGTCCTTGTATTCCAAGAGAACTCCCCCTTCTTAAGGAGTGCATGTAGTGGTGCAACTATGCTTCCATACGACTTGACGAACTTCCTGTAGTAACCCGCAAGACCCAAAAATCCTCTCAATGCTTTGGAATTTTTTGGCAATGGCCAATTAGCTATAGCACTAATCTTCTTTGGATCCACCACAATTCCATTGCATGAGATGACATGTCCCAGATAATCCACCTATTCACGACCAAAACAACATTTGGATTTTTTTTAGCAAAGAGTTGGTTAGTCTCAAGTACCTTCAACACAGCACGTGGATAGTGTAGATGATCATCCCATCCCTTGCTATACACCAAGATGTCGTCAAAGAACCAGGACAAACTTCCTTCGATAAGTTCTAAACACATCATTCATGAGGTTTTGGATGGTAGAGGGTGCATTAGTGTGCCCGACACCGGCAGGAATCATTAGGAATTCATAGTGTCCGTCATGAGTACAAAAAGCTGTCTTCCCCACATCTTCTTCTGCAACCCTCACTTGGTGATAACCCGATCGCAAATCCAATTTAGAGAAGTAGCTCCATATAACTCATCCAATAGATCATCTATGAGTGGTAACGGAAACTTATACTTCACCGTATTCTGATTTAGTGATCGGTAGTCCATACATAGGCGCCAACTTCCATCCACCTTCCGAACAAGAACTACAAGTGAAGCAAAAGAACTAGTACTTGGTCGAATAATTCCCGAGTGAAGCATCTCTTTTATTTGCTGCTCTATCTCATTCTTCTGATGAAAGGGATAGTGATACAGCCTAATCTTCACTGTCTTGTTGGGATCGATGAGTGGAATGTGTGGTCGCACACTGTTTTAGGAGGCAAGCCTTGGTGTTTGAAAGACCACTCAAAATTCTTGCAACAACAATTGTAGATCTTCTGGCACTTCACCCTTTTCCTGCATTGAGCCCTCCATATCTAGCTGCACAACATAAGCCACCATCCTTTGTGAGAGCATTTTATCAAACAACTCTCTGCTAACCACATCCACTTCCGAAGCTTGCATCCCTTGTAATGTAACAACATTCCTATTCTTTCAATACTTAAGAGTGTGTTCAGAAAAGTCCCAAACAGTTGGCCCCAAATCCCTGAGCCATGCTGTGCCTAGCACAAGCTGAGGCTCACCCAATGGAACTATTTACTCCATTACCCTTGAATGCATAGACACGGATTTGCAACTGCTCCCTCCTTGTATCTTCTGCCCCTCCTTGTATCTTCTGCCCTCCAACCACTGTAACATTGAAAGGATCCCCATCTGACACCGCCAATTACAATTTTTGCACTATCCTTGGATCAATGAAATTGTTAAGTGGCCTTCTCCCCCTTTAGTCCCACATCGGTGAGACTAAGAAATGAAGGGGGGGGGGAGAGGGCTATAAAATAAGCCCCCCCTCTCATCTAGCCACACACCAAAACCTATACAAAATACCCAAAAATACTTTTGTATTTTGTATTTGTATTCTCCACAAATAGTGAAATTTTTGATCCTTCTCCGGCCGTGGACGTAGGTCACATTGACCGAACCACGTAAGTTCTGTGCCTCTTGTCTTATTCAGTTATTTTCTTTATTGTCTTTGTTATATTGTAGTAGTGGCTATTAGTTCTTGTGGGGCCTGTTGCCCAACAAACTGGTATCAGAGCCAGATTTTTTTTTTGAAGTGCTTATTGTATGCTCTGTGGCTGCCACTAAACGTGGATCCTCCACATCAGAAAATAAGTACCTTCTGTTTGCGGGGCCCAGCGTCACTAGTCTCTTGTGGGGCCCATTGTCACTATTCACCTCTTGTGGGGCCCACGTCACTATTCATCAAGTGTCATATTTCATAGCCATCATGACAGTAACAAAGATCTCAATTGAAAAGTTTGATCGGAGTGTCAACTTCGGTATGTGGCAACTCAAAATGGAAGCCATCCTTATACATGATGGATGTGAGTTAGCACTTGAAGGAGAGGAGAATAAGGCACCGGAGATGACGGCGAAAGAATTTGCAGATCTAAATAAAAGGGCTAGATCTGCTATTATTTTGAATCTCTCTAACGAGGTTTTGCAGGAAGTCGCCAATGAGAGGACAGCCAAAGGTATGTGGGATCGGTTGAAAACCATGTACATGAAGAAGACGGTGGATAATCGACTTTATTTGAAACAAAAGTTGTATATGTTGAGGATGATAGAAGGTACATCTATACTCTCTCATCTTGATAAATTTGATTCCATTATTATGGATTTGGAGAATGTAGATTCTAAGATTGAAGATGAAGATCAAGCCATTTTATTGTTATGTTCCCTTCCCCAGTCCTTTAAATATTTTCGGGATACTATGATTTATGGGAAAGATTCAGTCTCATATGATAGTATTAAATCTGCATTAAAATCTAAAGAGCAGATTGATAGAGACATCACAGGGGAGACTAGTGGTAGTCAAGCAGAGGGATTATTTGTTCGGGGTAGATCTGAAAATAGAGACCCTAGTAGTAGCAAATCCAAAGGAAGGTCAAAATCCAGACATTACAATTTGATTTGTAATTATTGTAAGAAAAAGGGGCACATTAAGGCTAACTGCTATAAATTTAAAAATAAGGAGAAAAATGTACAAAATAGCAGTGTCACCGCTGAAACTAGTATAGCAGCAGATGAGAATGAAGGAACTATATTTGTAGCAACAGATAATAAAGTCAGGTCTAATAATGAGTGGATCTTAGATTCGGGTTGTTCTTACCACATGAGTCCCAGTAGGGAATGCTTCTCCACATATGAACCTGTTGATGGTGGAGTTGTTTTGATGGGCAACCATGCTGCCTGTAAAGTTGTTAGTAGAGGTACAGTTCGAATCAAGATGTATGATGGTATTGTCCGAACACTCACTGATGTTAGACATGTTCCAGATTTGAAGAAAAATCTCATCTCTTTAGGCACTCTCGATGTTCTTGGGTGTAGATATTCAGCTGAAGGTGGAGTTTTAAAAATTTGTAAAGGTGCCCTTATACTGATGAAAGCTAAAAGGTCTGGAAGTTTGTATATTTTGCAGGGATCTAGTGTTACAGGTACTGCAGAGGTCTCTACATCCTTAGATATTGATATTACCAGATTGTGGCACATGCGGTTGGGACACATGGGTGAGAAAGGTTTAACGCTGTTAAGCAAGAAAGGCCTACTTTGTGGTCAAAGTACTGGTAAGATGGACTTTTGTGAGCATTATATTTTTGGAAAGTAGAAAAGGGTTAGTTTCAATTCTCCCGCTGTCCATAAAACAAAAGGTACTTTGGACTATATTCATTCTGATCTTTGGGGGCCATCTCGTGTTCCTTCTAAGGGTGGTGCCAGATATATGTTAACTTTTATTGATGATTATTCAAGGAAGGTTTGGGTGTATTTTGTTAAGAATAAAAGTGATGTTTTCTTGACCTTTAAACAATGGAAGGCTTTGATTGAAAAGCAGACAGGAAGACACATTAAGCGGCTGCGGACAGATAATGGCTTGGAATTCTGTAGTACAGATTTCAATGAGTTTTGCAAGAGTGAAGGAATTGCTCGGCATTACACTGTCAGAATGACGCCTCAACAGAATGGTGTGGCCGAGCGCATGAACCGAACTCTTTTGGAACGAGCTCGGTGTATGATCTCAAATGCTGGGTTGACAAATGATTTCTGGGCAGAAGCCATTGCTACGGCGTGCTACATTGTCAACCGTGCTCCAAGTGCTTCTATTGATTTCAAGACTCCAGAGAAAGTTTGGTCAGGTACTCCTGCTGATTGCTCTAATTTAAGAATTTTTGGGTGTTCTGCTTATATGCATGTTAATGAGGGAAAGTTAGAGCCTAGGGTTAAGAAATGTATTTTCCTCGGTTATGCTTCTGGAGTGAAAGGATACAGATTATGGTGTCCTGATCCCAAATCACCTAAATTTGTAATTAGCAGAGATGTTACATTTGATGAATCATCTATATTATATCCTAGAAAAGAGTCTTGTAATTCAGAAAAGGATGATAGTACTCAGAAGCAGGTGGAGTTGGAGATTGGAAATGCAAGTTCTTCACAAAGAATCTCTACGAGTCAAAGAGATCAAGTTGATGAACCAGTAGAGGAATATTCCATAGCCAGAGACAGACCAAGAAGAGAGATTTGACCACCACAAAGGTATGAAGATGTTGTTGCATATGCTTTAACAGTGGCACAGGAAACAGGTGGAGACGGTGAACCTTCCACCTATTTGGAGGCAATTCAGAGTGCTGATTCAGAAAAGTGGCTGGTGGCTATGAATGAAGAAATGAAATCTCTCCACAAGAATTGTACTTGGGATCTTGTGAAGCCGCCGAAGGGAAAGAAAACAGTTGGTTGCAAATGGGTCTTCAAAAGAAAAGAAGGAACTTCAGGTGTTGAAGATGCAAGGTATAAGGCACGATTGGTTGCAAAGGGCTACAGTCAGGTACAAGGTGTTGACTTTAATGATGTTTTCTCACCCGTTGTAAAACATAGCTCTATTCGTGTATTACTTGCATTGGTTGCCATGTTTGATTTCGAGTTAGAACAGCTTGACGTCAAGACAGCTTTTCTACATGGCGATTTAGATGAACATATCTATATGAAGCAGCCTGAAGGTTTTGAAGTTGAAGGTAAGGCAGACCATGTATGTTTGTTGAAGAAATCCTTGTACGGACTGAAGCAGTCTCCAAGACAGTGGTATAAGAGGTTTGATTCTTTTATGTTGGGTCATGGTTTCTCCAGGAGCATGTATGATAGTTGCGTATACTTCCGGAAGTTAAATGATGGTTCATTCATTTATTTGCTATTATATGTTGATGACATGCTCATTGCGGCTAAGAATCTTGCAGAAATTCACCAGTTGAAGGCCTTATTAAATGGTGAATTTGAAATGAAAGATCTGGGAGCAGCTAAGAAGATTCTTGGAATGGAGATAAGACGTGATAGAAGAGTTGGAAAATTGTTCCTGACCCAGAAGAATTATATCAATAAGGTTTTGGAGAGGTTTGACATGCGAGACGCTAAACCAGTAAGTACTCCTCTTGCTAGTCATTTTAGACTATGTGCTGCTCAATCACCACAGTCAGAGGAAGAGATTGATTATATGGCACGAATTCCTTATTCTAGTGCCGTTGGGAGTATCATGTATGCAATGGTTTGTACTCGTCCAGATATTTCACAAGCAGTTAGTGTTGTTAGCAGGTATATGGCAAATCCAGGCAAGGAACACTGGCAGGCTGTGAAGTGGATTCTCAGATACTTGAAGGGTACCTCAAGCAATTGTTTGGAATTTGGACGTTCTAATAACTCATTGTTTGGTTTTGTAGATTCAGACTATGCCGGTGATCTCGACAAACGAAGGTCTCTCACAGGTTATGTATTTTGCATTTGAGGTTGTACTATCAGCTGGAAAGCTACTCTACAACATATAGTGGCTTTGTCCACTACTGAGGCAGAATATATGGCAGTTACAGAGGTTATTAAAGAAGCTTTGTGGTTGAGAGGTTTGTTCGGCGAGTTATCTCTACAGCAAGGGGTTATTACCATTTACTGTGATAGTCAAAGTGCAATTCACTTGACTAAAGATCAGATGTATCATGAGAGGACGAAACATATTGATGTGAAGTATCACTTCATTCGTGATATCATTGCTGAGATGAAGGTTCTTGTTAAGAAAATCAGTACTAAGGATAATCCTGCCGATATGTTTACGAAGGCTCTTCCTGTTTATAAGTTCAAGCAGTGCTTGGACTTGATTGGCATTTAGAGGTGGTGATTCAGCCCGTTGGGGCATTGCCGGAGAAAATGGAGTAAGCCATAAATTGTTCGGGTCAAGGCCAAGGTGGAGATTTGTTAAGTGGCCTTCTCCCCCTTTAGTCCCACATCGGTGAGACTAAGAAATGAAGGGGGGGGAGAGGGCTATAAAATAAGCCCCCCCTCTCATCTAACCACACACCAAAACCTATACAAAATACCCAAAAATACTTTTGTATTTTGTATTTGTATTCTCCACAAATAGTGAAATTTTTGATCCTTCTCCGGCCGTGGACGTAGGTCACATTGACCGAACCACGTAAGTTCTGTGCCTCTTGTCTTATTCAGTTATTTTCTTTATTGTCTTTGTTATATTGTAGTAGTGGCTATTAGTTCTTGTGGGGCCTGTTGCCCAACAGAAATTATGGGTAGCCTTCGTATCGACTAGGAATCCCACTTGCTTGCCATTCACCCTTCCAATGAGCCAAATAGAATTGACCCCTACTACCCCTTCCATAGCATTCAGAGACAATTTAATAGGCTTCAGTTCTTCTTCATCTATAACTTCTTCACATTCCCACTCACCACTAGCATCCTCTTCTAGAGCAATTTCAAGTTGATACATCCTCTGATTCTTACATTTGTGGCTGGGAGTATATTTCTCATTACAACTGAAGCAAAGCCTCTTATCTCTCCGCTCTTTAATTTCTTGATAAGTCAACTTCCTCACAGGTATTGGCCCCTGTAGAAGAAGATACCTTCCCTCCACTCTACCCGGGCTGGGACTGGCCGGTGTTGGTTGCTGCAGAAGTATAACCTTTACCGGCGTTACTCTTGTTGTTCTTCTTATAGCTGAGTTCTTGTCTTCCTCCAATTTAGCCAGCCACATAGCTGCAGTCACTGTCTGAGGTCCTTTAGCTTCGATTTCATGCTTCACTTGATCCCTCAGGCCACTGATGAAACAACTAATGAGATAATCTTGTGCCAGGCCGTGAACATGGTGGGAAAGGCGTATGAACTCTGGTTGATAATCATCATAGTTATTTCCTTCTTGCTTTAGCTTTGACAATTTTCCAGCATATTCAAGAGTCTTGGTGGAATTATAAAGAGATATCAGCCCTCTTTCGAATTCATGCCAATCCAGAGGCCCCCCCATTTCGCTAACAGACCACCGATACTATTGCAAGGGTTTCTTCTCCAAATAGAGTGCTGCCATCCTCACCTTCTGGTCCAGACTCACCCCATAGAACTCCAACAATTGTTCCACCCTATAGAGCCACCTATGAACATCTTTCCCCATGAAGATCGGGAACTCCAGTCTTGGATGATGATAATTCCCCCATCTGGCACTCTTTCTCCTGTTGCATATGAGTAATTAAAAGGTGTTGTTGGTGTGATAGTGTAATAACCCTTAATTTTTATTAGACATAAATAAATAAATAAACACAAATAAATATGACATTTCATCTTTTATAACCTCCAAAACTTTTCATTTTCTAACTTCCAAACTCTTCACTTCTCCATTATTTCAATAATGAAACTCCCATCTTTAATTCTCAAAATTAAACTCCCTAATTAAGCTAAAACCTTTCATATTCTAAACTCTCCAAATTAATCTAAAACTTTTCAAATTCCATAACTCCTCAAACTCTTAAAATTCCATAACACCTCAAACCCTTTAAATTCTATAACTCCCAAAACCCTTCACATTCTATAACTCCTAAATCCAATCCTATATAAATCCCTAACTCAAAACACATTCCACTCATTCTTAAAATCATCCTCTAACATTCTCATCTCATTGGAGCCACCTTCAAAACCACCGCAGGAGCCACCGCCAGAGCTACCGCCACTTCACCGGAGAAGGGTATCTCCTTCTATCTCTTTCCATATTTTAGGTTCTCACGTTTTGACAAGAGGTTAGATATTATCTTTCTTTTTCTTCTTGGATTAAATTATTTTAAATGAATCATAGGTTAGTTCCTCTACTACTCAATAATCCTAATAACCTAAAAATAACATATATCATTTTATAAACCTAATAAAATGAAGCTAAACCTATTTCCCAATTTCAGACCCGCTTAATACTAAAATCAATTTTTGAGTATGTTATAAATATTAGAAAATTCCCTAAAAATCATCTAAATTCATATTAATATGTTTTTAATATTCTTAGAATATTTTTAATGTGTAGATTACTCCATTGAGCGATATCGGGGAACAAAAATCCAGGTGAGTTCATTTTTGGACTCACTAATCATGCTATTTTATATACATGTTTCAATAATGTTATTTATTTTGTGTAAATTGATTTGTTATTCTGTAGGAATTTTATCAATTACTTATTATATTTCTTGTCATCAAAAATCTATTAACAATTGTCATTAAATTTAATTTACACAGTATAATTAGATTTTAGAATAATCATATATACAAATTTGATAAATCACATAAAAGTTATATTCACGGAAAAATATTGTTCGTGATATCATTTTGTGTCGATATCTAGAAAAGTTATTTTGTATGCTGGTTCTCTAATTAAGGAACGTGCAACGCACGGAAAACCTCCCAGCATCCATATAATTGCCTGGCCGATATTTCTATGATGTCTCGAATCAGTGAGTCTTAAATATAACTAATTGTGATTTATTGAATAAAGCATAAACTGAATGAACTCTATAAATCATGTTGTTAACAAATTAAGAAAAATCCAATTGAAATATTGTACCTGATATAATCAATATACTGTACTATATCTAAATGACACTGGGTTGGGGGAGAAACTGAATGATGGAAATATACTCTGTTTCGGCTGTAAACTTGTTAAGTTGTACAACTGAATATTTCGCACACCATGGGTGCGTGATGATTTGCTGGATCATACCTGACTATAATTCATGTTTGCCTGACGGCAGGTCCGACTCAGCACCGGACAATCCTGTGACCATTTTCTGGGTCTGTACAGGAAACAATCGAAACAGTGGTATCCCATCAATTAGCTTTTCCAATTACATGACATCGTAGACAAAAATACCTCTGTTATAAAGTTGACTTCGTTAAAATGATATTAAAGTAACCTAAATTAATTGACATCATTATTACAGACATCTCATTCCATATTTTCTAAAACTTGTGTTATTATTATGTTTGGATATAACTGCTATATTTCATATTCTTTCTGCGTTTTTATTTTGGTCGCAATCTGACGACCTGGGTGTGCATGCCCAGATTTATCGATGGACACGCCAAAACTGACGCAGGATCTGGTGTACTTTAAACATCATATTGAACCTTCATAACGGATTAGAGATTCCCTTCTTCCTTTTGTTTAATTTTATTATATTTTGTTTCAATTGTATCTAAACTTCATTCCAATAAATGAAAAGTCAAGCTTTTGTTGAATTTTTCTATCGTAATTACTGAGTATTATTGTGGCAAATTTATTAAGGCTTTAGCATATTCAAACTGAATATGTTGCCGGTACCTGCTACACGTGCTCGTATACCGTATATCGGGAGCGGGGCGTGACAGATAGCTGACCCAAAACTGAAAGGAGGTGATGGATGAGTGATAAGAGAGGACCTTTTCGACTCATGTTGACAGATCGATCACCTCATGAGATATGATTGAGTTCAAACCGCGGTGAAGGAGAGCCTGACAGTCGGTTGTAACAGTCATCACTAGTCCGCTGCTGTAGATCCAACAACAGGGCTTTGAATTCCTCTCGATCACTGGCTCAATTGGCATCCATCTTTCTCATCTAGTCCTTTAACTCATCCATTTTGCTGGCGTGGTGCACGATCAACCCTCCAAGCTATTCCATATACGTAGCAGAAGATCCAGTCGCAGATCCAGACTCCTCTGTAATGGGGGAGAGAACAAGCTGCTCTCTGATACCTGTGTCGAAGCCCTTCTCCACACCTCTAGACGTTGCTGGCATGATTGAATTCTGCTAGAGATTTCCTACAAATTGAGATGAATTAGAGAAAGATTGATATCAGGTGAGTAGAATTGAGAGGAGAGAAAAACTAGATCTGAGATAAGAGGATGAAGAGGAGGAAGAAGAAGACTAGAGAGAAAATTTAGAGAGAGATGAATGAGATTTCATTGATCAAAACTTGGGCTACAAGTCGCTGGGGTGTAATTTATATATTCCTCTCCTCGTATCAGAATATCCGCATTTAATTCCAATGGCTATTAACCGTTTGTTGACTCTCAGCATTTCCTGCTACCTCACAAGGCCAGAAGGATATGGGCTCGACCTCATGGGCCTTACAAATATAAGTGAAGCTCTTATTTGTTCCCTGACATATAACTAATTGTTGTGAGAGATTTAGTGGAAACGAGCCTATAACAAATTAAGCTATTCTTGGCTTTCAATTGATATTGCTGCTGATATGGATGGTCATATCCTTTGATTTTGGATAATTAAATGTAATATGTTGTTCTTTTATATCTTATATGTTAGCTTAGACATATTGATACATCTTATGTGCATCATCCCATGGTTTTTTTTTATCACATTTCTCATTCATTGCAGATTCATTTAATCAATTGAAGGGAATAAATGATAGGAAGAAAGAGGTACTCATCATATTTATCCTGGTTAATCTCTTATTTTTGTTTTCAAGTTTTTTAGAATTCCTATTTGCTGTGTTATATTATTTCCATATTATCATTTGTTGTAGCTAGATATTGTTTGCATTCTTCTCTATCACTTGATCTTTTTTTTATAATAATTAAAATATCGATAGTTACATATAATATATAGGGAATATCATATTAGATTTTGAGGTACCCGATATATGACATACCATATTATATTGGTATAATTTTTATAATGTTGCCTATACAATTCACTCGATACTCCTGATTCCAGTACCATAAATAATCATCTGATAACGATACAAATTCCAATATTTTAAATCTTGGTGTATTATTATTGCATATAAGAATGTGTGGATATAAAATATCCCCTATGAATATGCTACTAGAAGGATTTATAATAAAACAAATAAAGTTTGATCAGTCTACTCTTTATTTTACTAACTAATACTAAATAATAATAATTAATCACATTTATGGAGAGAGATGGTAGGGATTTGATAGATGTTTGCTGGTTAGTTGGAAATAACTTGTGGTTTGGGCTCAAATAGGAGCATTGTGCTCGGGCACGAACATGGGGTGTTGATACAAATATTCTTTAATATACAGACATGAGAATACTATGTTTATATTGTTTGAATATATGTTTATTGGAATCATCTATTAATATGCATTTGTTGTTACGAAAGGACCTAATATCTCTAAAATGATCTATAGAACTATAACTTATGTTAGAAGGATCACAACACAATCCATCTTATACATAATTGATTAGGTAAATAACAGTTTATATAGTTTTGTAATTCTTCGATATGGATGGACAATGTCATGTTTGGATGTGTAGGGCACACCAATTTTTGGTTAGGGAGTGGAGTTGTAAATCAAATTGATAATGAATAGAGTCACCCAATAAAGATTAAATCTTTCAACTTTAAGTCAACGTATAAACAACACAAGTAAATGAAAGCAAGATAAGAATAAGGGAGGATAGAAATTGAGTTGCTCGACTTTCCCGGCATGCATGTTCATCTTCTACCAAGCATCTCCGCTTGGATTTCAATCACTTTTCATTTCCTTGTTTTCATGGGCCAAGTTTCGCCAATTCAAATCCTAGAGGTGAAACTTATTTGGGTTATGACGCTTCTCCCTAAAACTTGTAGGTGTGCAAACGGTTAAAGAGAATATACAAATGCCAATAATAAATTAATATTATCAATTTACCTTATATTTTGGTCTTCAAGATAAGAATTCAAAGCTCCTATTTGCTACGCTCTTCAAGAATATAATGGTGTAGTGCGAGAGCAATGTTTTCCTCCACCTCCTTTATTTGTCGGTAGCTCAATACCAAGAAATAACAATCTAGCATGAAGGTCTTAGTTTGATACTAATCTTGAACATTGAAATATAGTACATCGCTAAGAATTGAGATGCAAGAATGAAGTCCACAGTCCACACACATATAGGTGATCGTATAAACAATTTACAATCAAATGGATGCATTCATAATCTCAAATCAAGTGAATATTAGTGTAATAGGCATTTAATAAAAACACATGTCACTCCAAGTGATTGGATGTTATGCCGGTTCACTTCTTGAATTTGCCACCACCCTACCTTCTTGGTAGTTGGAATTTCATCTGTTATATTGAAGGAATTCGACTACCAATCCACTTCTCTAGTGATTATGGTGTATAATAATGAAGCTTAATAAAGAAGTAGTCCATTGTCAACCTGAAACACATGATAATGATTTGTACTTGAAGGATTTTGTCTCCCATTCCACTTCTTTACTGGTTATAGTGTACAATGATGAAACTCAATAAAAAGTTCGTCCAATGTCAAGCAAAAGCATATGATCATGATTTATATGATATATAAAGTGAAAACCTTCATACCAAGACAAGAATTGTCTATCTCAGTGCAAACATCTAAGATCAATGACATATGCAATTAGCAAGATAGAGGAGTTCTCCTTAATTTGTGCAAAAGGTAGCGAACAAACATCATAAATGACAAGCATATACATTATTTCCAATCTTATAAAATACCAAAAAATAGACAATATATCCATTCATATTAAATGTATTGATAAAACTGCAAACAGACATAGTGTACCTGTATGTACTCAATGAAAGAAGATGAGCAAAAAATATTATAATTAATGTCAACAAATCTTAATAAGCAAAATCTATCACATAAAGCACTATATAAACATGAAACAAATAGAGTCACTAGGTCGGAACAAACAAATCTAGATTAAGTTTGGAGGAGATGAGAAAATTGGAATAGTAAGATCTTGAAATATGAAGATCTTGAAAGGTACAGGCTTCCTAAGCTTATCGAACCAATTTGCAGACGTGCATTCAAAACAACCATTATAGCCAAATCCAACTCAGTTCTGCTCTATCTCACATATCATGATCAAACCTTACGCCTCTCCGTGACTGCCCATCTTTAAATTAATACTTGTAACCATATTCAAGTCGAGCGATTTGCCTCTGCTCCTTTTGTATCCTCTCCAACATCTCAAATGCCTCTCTCTACATCCCTTTTCCTATGTACATCGAAACTCACCGAATCTCCCTCACCCAGTTCATCATTGTTACTTTAGTTGGTTCAGGTTGGCAGCACTTAAAACTGAAACTGCCTGAAATAAATCTTTGACCAATCTGAGGTTCAGTCTGTTAATTCAATTACAACCGAACTCCCTATCAGTATGGCTAAAGATTTTCCCAAAAGAATAGTTAATTGAATTTTACCATAGCAAACACTTTAAAGTCAAGATGTTGGGATCTGTTTGAAGATCCTTTGTCTTAGTTGAAAGACTATGAAGTTAGATTTTTTGATAATGCAATCAGTATCAATGTATTTAGTTATATTTAATATTGATAATGACCTTTATTTGTTATTAGATGTTGTGGACACTTAGTTATGCTTATCTATAAGTTCAGTGCACAGGGACAGGATCTTTGCTAAAACCGAGCGAGAAGCTCAAGGTGATAGAAAATCAAACGTGACTTAACACCTTTAGATCAATTGCATGTGTATATTTGTGTTTTTGTCATCTTTAAACAAAAAAGAGTATAGAAAAAACCTCCAGAATTAGAATAGTGATTCATTTTGTTCATCTTTGCTCTTAGGTATCTTACAGTTTTTTTCTTTGAGAAAGATGCATGTTCTTTGTGTTGATGTGGTAAAAAGTGTTCCCTATTTTTTTATAGGTGTAAGTGGTAGGAGATGATTTCGTGCTGGCCAGTCCTAGATGCTAGTGGTAAACTTTACTGTTAGATGAATCATTCTTATTATTTCTTTAGGGGAGAGCTCTGGCATTAGTACTTGCATATAAATATTTGTCTTTGGCAACATTCTAAATCTTTTTTTGAATGTTTCATAATTTCGGCAAAATTCATAATGCTGTCCACATGCAGATGGACTATAGATGCAATCAATAGTTACTCTTTTTGGCTGAAGCTTTCGTTGCTCCATTGCTTTTTCTGCACTTGAGCCTGATGAGAGTAATTATCTTGATATAAGATATTAAAGAATGGTGATGTTATATTGCCCTTCCTTAGTCCATTATTCAGGTAGATAGTCTCGAATGTCAGACCGGCCAATATTGGCAGAACTAAACTTAACAAATCCTGTATTCTAGCTAGTCCATTTTTATCAGCAAATTATCTTTTCATAATTTTCTCCACTAATTCTCACCAGATCCTTCTATATCTATTTCCATTTTCTGATCTGCTTCTTGTTAGCTCTTTCTTGATGTATGATGTCATAAATGTCACGACCAATCAGAATGTTAACTATGAATTTTTCCAGAAAAGAAACCTAAATTTCCTTTGCACTGTTTTCTGGTAACAAGCTTTTTTAATTACTCTCTAGAACTTGCAGATTTTTTGTAAGTTGTATTGCACGTCTGAATAATTATCTAGTCTCTTTCCTCTCTTTTCTTGCCCCAGGTTCCCGTGTCTGAAACCTAACATCAAATTATGAAGGGCTTACACCAGTTAAGAAAAGGTCCCAGAGAAATTGTCAATCCTTTATGAGGGCTTTCATAGCATTTATATGTGAAATTTTTAGGTTACAATGATACCATGCATCTGTAGAGATTTATTTGGGCAAATTTTCCAGTTTGCACAATTTGCTTGGTTGTCCTTATATAGAGCTGAAGGTGAAGAATTATTACTAGAGCTGTCCCTTGGGGGACAAGTGAATACTTGCCTTTTATGTTACTTCTAGAATATCTCAATATCCGTATGTTTAGTATTGGTCTAGAAGAAGGCATGAACATTACTGGTGATTGTTGAAAAACATCTTTTGAGGTAAATCATATCTCATTTTGGAATTGAATTTGTCTGAAGTATCCACTCAAATCACCTCCTAAATTTGAAGCTCCATAATATTTTATCATGTAACCTTTTTTTTTTGAAATTTTTTTGAATGGCTACCTTGAGTTATAACTGCTTCTATAAGCATGACCATTCACTAAAATTATTCCTATTTCATTATAATTTTGGAGATATTTGATGTACCCCTGAAATCTTCTTAATTTGATGCACCCTCTTCAAATCTTTCTATTTTGATATACCTACAACAAATATTTTGAGTTCATTTCAAAATACCTCCTAGTTCTTTTAGTCAAGGTTTTCAAATTATCTCCTAGTTCATTAATCAATATTAAGTGTGATGTTTAAGATTTAAAATGATTCTTAGACTTTGACTATTTTAAGAAAGAATCGACAGCCTATTCCACTTTGGTCTCTTAGATATTGCCCCCTGAAATCTGGTTTATTTTGCTATACCATACTCTTTCACTCAGAACCCCTAGTCTTTTGGTGCAGTTAAAGGTTGTTTGTTAGGAGTTAAAATAACCCTTATACCCTTGACCATTTTAAGAAAAGTATTACCATCCTCATTCCATATGTTGTTAGCTTAAGGAAATAAGGCATGAGTGTGGATAACTAATATTTTTGTTAATGTTAATGGTCTAATTCATGCATATACTACATGATCAATGGATCGGGGGATTTCGGGGGATTTTATGAAGTAATTTGAGATTTTGAGGGGCGTATATCAAAATATGAGAATGAGGGGGCATATCAAAATAGGGAAGATTTCAGGATGATGCATCTAAATACCCTTTCACTTTATATAACATTTTCATGTTTTTGTACTATTGTGTTTTTGTCTGTGGCAAGCATATGTTTGTTTTTTGAGTAAAGTAACTTTCTTTTTGTTGTGTTTTGATGTGGATCTATATATGCCTTTAGAATACAGGTTATCGGGTTCTTGCTAGTATGAGAACTCGTGCAGAGCACCGGCAACAATGGACAGAATCTCCCATACTATGGGATTGGAGTGGCAGAAGAGGGGGGAGTGGCAGAAGAGGGGGGAGTGGCAGAAGAGGAGGTTATGCTCAAAAGACTGTGCCGGGTAAACAAATGCTTGATAAATTGAATAATTTAGCCATTGGATAATCGTTACACAAAATATGTACTTTAATTGTCAGTTTATAGTGGAAATGTAATTCTTTTTGTATTGTTTCTGTTGATAATATGCCTTGGTAAGGTGTTTTTTTGCATTTTTACGGAGAAAGAAAACTATAATTCAAACGCTTATGAGTTGGCATATTGTGTAGGAGACCAGCATACGGTAACTTCGTGGAACATATGCAATGGGTTAATATATTTCATTCGTTTTGTTCAATTGATTGTTATACCTATTTTGCCTCTTGTATTTGTTTTCTTATAACATGAGTGATAGTGTGTCTGTCAATGATATCATAGTTTGGAAGCACAAAGTGGGTATTGTACATACATCAGCAAGACTCGTCCTTCAGCAGAAAATACTAAGAATTCCTGTAATTTAAATTTGTAAAAATTAAAGGTTAGGCTTTTGTTTTAGACCCTTATGTTTCTCTCTACATTGAAAATGTACAATTCTGCATTCAGGTGTGCCATGTTTCGTATACACACACACACACACATACATATATGCTAATATGCATATATGTACAGTCAAAATAGCTTGCTGCATATGGTGCCAGCCTTTAAGTTAATGTCTTTCATTACTCCACTACATGGATTCAAATTCTGAAATGCTGGTATCTAAGACAGTTCTAACCAAGGATTATGGTCTTGTTGGCTAAGACGTGCTGTTTTCGGTCGTTTAATACTGGCTTCAGTAGGGTCTGACTAACAACATGCCCCAAAAGTCCATTTCCGTTATGCTGATGAACATGAAAAAGAAAATCTTGGTGGCAATATTATTTATTACAGTTAACATCCAAAGATCCCACACATATTACTTCAAAATATAGGAGAAAAAGATGGTCACTAAAAACTGTTGCCCGTAATCCTTAAAAGAAATTGGAGAAGGAACAAATAGAGGTTTTTGTTTTATCTTTGGTGCACGCGCGTGGTTTTTGGGGGGGGGGGGGGGGGGGGGGGGGGGCGGCGGGGGGTGGTTATAGGGTTTGAAAGACCAACAAACGGGTAAAGTGGGGAGGCTAAAAGGTCAAGTCAAATGGATTTTGGTTTCAGCTTCCAAGTTCAGATCCATTTTAGTATTATTAGCTGTTAGAACATAAAAGTATGTCCATCAGACCTCCTTAGTATTTCAGAGTTTTGTGTAATGGCAAAGATTTTAAGGTGGCAGTTAGCACCCAATGCAATTACCATTAGATCTACATTTAAATGATGATTGAAAAAAAAATTGTTGTGCAAAAATATAAATTTGGCCCACAATAAAGGGAGCTCAACATGTAGAAGTGTTAGAACATAGATATATCCTCCATCCTTCACCAGGGCTTTGGAGTTTGGTTGTAGTGTCCCAATGGAAACTATGAGTTAGGTGGATTATGTGTTCCAGAAACTTGTTTGACCTATGTTATAGGTGGAAATGATTTTGATTTTACAATAAAGTCCTGGATGACTCTTATTTTCTAATTAACACTATTTTCATTGTGTGTGTGTGTGTGTGTATGTGTGTGTGTGTGTTTGTGTATAATTTATCACACTGCCTCATATAATATGTGTCCATTTTCATATATACACAACTTTTGACCTGTAACTATAAAATAAAAGAAATACATCTAAATATGAATATAAACCCGCACATTGTATAACAGAAATTGCTGAAACTGCCGAGTCAGGCCCATCAAAACTCAAACTTTCATGACTGTCTCGAATTTGACTTAAAAAACGCTGCTCCTAACCTGTGCACCCGTTGATATCTGTTTGTTTGTTGGTACTTGATTTACATATACCATCACACTTGCTGCAAAGTGGATCTCATTTATTCTCTCATAGAGCATATCTGCATCTAACTTTGCCTTGCACTAAGAATCTATATTGATGTTAAAACTTCTCATGAGTTTTACTGTAACAAACAAGTCATGTCTAGTGCAGAAATTACTCAAGAATTTCGTGTTGTGAGGGATAACAGGATGAACCAAAATACTGCGAAGGACATTATGCTAGGATCATTTCAGAATTCAACTTCGGAAAATCATCGAGGGATGTCAAATGTTCAAAACAAAAGGTATACTATCGTTTTTCTTTTTACTGTGTACTACATGCTTCCTATAATTTATGATTTTTTATGCTTTGTTGTACTGGCAATGAGTGCTCTAGTTATTTGTAGTCTCCTTTTCACTTTTTGACTCTGAGTTTAACAATCAAATTCTACCCTAATTTTCTTCATCTAGCAATTTCTTTGCGTTAACTGCCAGATGTATCACTATCTTAGTGTCAAGTCTTGTTTCGTGTGTTAACTTTTGTTGTTAGTAATGAGTTATTTGCTTTGTCAGCCATATTTTGTGTCTATGGTTATCGAGTTTGTCTTTTGGGCTTGACAACCTGAAGCAGAGAAAAGGGCTATTTGCAAAGAATAGTCAACGTTGGCTTTGGCTAGGCAATTGAGAAAGTTTAGGATACATAGCAGCTACTATCTGTGAGGCATGGACACGGACAATACTGGTATGGCACTATACTGGTTCAGTGACTTGGCAAATCCTTAAAAATGTAGTGTATGGGGACACATGGGCATGAGATGTGCATGTGTCTTTAAATAATGCCAAGGTTTTAAATCTTGGAATTAGGATCAGTACGAGATGATGATTTATAGTATTAGAAATTGCCAAATTGGTAATATGAGAAATATTGATAGTATATCAAGAAAATTTCGACAATATGAATATAAGGTCTATATCATATTGATACCTCAAAATCCTATATGGTACTCATAGTACACATATCAGTAATGGCCACTATGTACAAATCATTAAAGACCGTTGTTTGACTTTTGCTATATTTACAAGAAAAAGTATATATCAGAGCTGTGGTCAGACAGATACTCACAACTAATGAACATTTGTGGTACTCAAGTAATAAGGGTTGTTTTAGTCAAGAAATATGGACATGCCTTTGTTGTTATGACGCTAACATGAACAAGTTAATGGTAAAAATTGCATAACAACCGAAATTTGGTTTAATTTGTTGAAATTGGTCATATTTATCTTTATTAAAATTAACTACTAACTACTAGAAGAGTATATCTGCAAAATTATTAGAAAGCACAAAAACTCTATAATAAGAATATGCAAGAGGCATTGTGAACTATGTATTTCCTTAAAAACATGAGCATATATATATATGTGTGTGTGTGTGTGTGCGCGCGCGCACGAATCTATCTTTGATTTAATAATAATCTTTTATCTTGTTTCTAAGCGTAATCTTGCCTCCAATTTTTTCAAATTTATTATGATGTTTCGAAGCTTACAACTAAAGCTGGATTAGTGAGTTTTATCCATTGTGGTTTCTTTGTAGCTTTAGTAGAAGAGTAATTGACTACAAGCACTCAGCTCATGGAAATTTAGATGGACATGGTGTATCTGAGAAGTTAGATGGGAGATGCGATTCTGATTTAGGTAACAACAAAGATGAAAAGTCAAGTGAGGGTGAAAAGGCTTCACTGACCAAAGAGAAACAGTTAACTGTCTCAAGTTCAACAGGATTGATGCCCAAAGAGGTCAAACATAAGTCTCAAGTACATGCTGAAACATTTGCATCTGCTAACTCTACAATTGGAGTGTACTCTTCATCGTTGGACCCTGTTCATGTGCCATCTTCCACTAGGGGAGCTATTCGGCGTGAAGTTGGAGTTGTTGGTCTTCGGCGATGGTCTTCTGATTACTCGGGGGCATGCGTCTCTAACTCAAGTAATTCATTTGTCATTCCATTATCTGAAAGGGATTTTTCTTCATCAAGGCACAATATTAGCATATTCAAGAGCAATAATCCATCTTCTGTATCAAAGCCGATTATTCCGAGCACATCCTTCAGAAAAGCTTTTTCTTCTAGCCAATATGATGTCAAACAACATCATCAAGTTATGGGACGTCAGAAAGGTCATAATTTCTGAGTACTTATAGAAATATGCATCTTTATGTGGGTAAACTTATAGTTGACTGCTTAGCCTTTGTAAATATTATTCCTCTATCTTGTTTATTTATTTGACTTCTTAGCCTATGGTTATTTCTGGATTCTACTTGTATAGATATAGATTCTGTAAATGAATAGGATGTTGACAGTATCACATTGTAGGTATGCTTTGTGCCTACAGTTAGCTAATTCATAACATAGAGAGATCTTAAACATTGACTAGTATAGAAGATTATCAAGGATACAACTATAAAAGTAAGTCAGTTAGTATAAACACAAGTGGGAGGGAGGGAGCAAAATTGACTAGTATAAAAGGTTATTCGAGAAAAATCATAAACATAATGAGTTGGTGCATGGAAGCATACTTTCCTTTTGGGGATCTATTTAATAGGTAAACCAAATATAAGTGGAATCTGAAAGGGCCAAAGGGAGTAAGGAGAGGGAGGAAGTTTGACTAGTAAAGAAGATCGTCAAAGACAAAATCATAAACATAAATATAAGTGGCAAGAAGGGAGTGGAGAAATTTGATTAATACAGTTGATTATGAAAGATAAACCATAAATATAAGTGGGTTGGGACAGGAAGTGCACTGTGAGCTGATTGATAGGTATATCCCTTAGGTTTCTACCATACCAATTTCTCAAGGTATATGTGGAAACTAACTTGGAAGGCGATTCCCAATGTCCGGCTTCCAGCTCTCGTACCTTAATAGTATGGAAAGGTCATGAAATATGGCTTACTTGCGCTAACCTATAAATTAGGTGCTTACAGTACTATATTTCAGAACAGTCACAGTATGAAAGGATTCTTCTCTAGTGCATGCCTGTGGAGAGAGAGTCGACGTTTACTCTGGATCCAGACAACACAAAATAGGGCTGATATTTATTTGATAGGCAAGATTCATTTTTGAAACATAATGCTAGGAGCTTATTCTTGGACACAAGTATTTTGATTTAAAACGTAAATGATCAAGCTTAGAAGGCGATCACTAACACTTTTATTATGATTTTGAATTTTAGGAAAACAAAAGTTTGAAAACGTAAATGATCAAGCTAGGAGTTTAAAAACATAATGCTAGGAGTTTATTTTTGGACACAAGTATTTTTATTTAAAACGTAAATGATCAAGCTTAAAAGGTGATCACTTACACTTTTATTATGATTTCGAATTTTAGGAAAACAGAAGTTTAAAAAAGTTATAACGGCTAAAGAACTATTTTATTATTCATGATGGTGGCAACCTGTCTAGTAGGTTTTACTTTTTGAAGAAGTGAATGTATGTTTTTAAAAGTAGTGATAACCAATATTGTTCACAAAAATATTTCCTATAATTGATTAGTGTGGGAGGAAAAAGATCATGACAAGTTCCTTCTTGTTAAGAGGAACTGTTACATGCACTATAGTTTTAGGACATGCTGAATTCAATCAAATTGATAACATACTCAACAATCAAGCTTTAGTGAATTGCTTGTGACTTATTGTATGTTGACTTGATGCAACTTACCAACCTCTTGCCTGCTCAAGATGGTGTTTGTTTTCTTTTCTTTTTTATTTGTTTTTTTTTTTTTTTTTGTTTTCTCGTACTATTTTCCTGTTTCGCTTTCTATTTTAGGACAGGTTATGCAGCTGCCTGCTAATAATAATGCATGAGATAGGGGAAAACTTCCAAAAACCTGGTTGATCCCATATTTTTGGCTCATGATATCAAGGCTCTTATATGTGTCTGTGCTACCTGGTTATTTTTATATTTAGATTTCAACTAAGGTTTTGTACTCTGAACCAGCAGGGCGTCTTGTTTGACTGTTATTGTAGAATGTATTGCTAAGTGCTAACTTTAAGAAGACTGAATTGTAGCCACACTGACCAACATGGCATGGAAGCCAAAGTCAAGTCGAAAGCCAAATTCTGATAGCCCTGATGCAATCACGCAGTCGGGCCATGTACGAGCAGCTGGCTTGTCAGAGGAGCTCTTACAAGTTAATATTTGTAAAAGTGAGCATGTAATCATACCACAGCACCTACGAGTCCCTGAATCTGAGCAGGTTGGGCTGATGTTTGGCAGTTTTGGAGCTGAGAGTAAATCTACCAAGAGCTTTGTATCTGCTTCAAGGGAATTCAAGAATGGACAAGAGTCCAGCAATGTCCAGGCATCAAGGTACCTATTTGTGTTTTTTCCTTTTTTTCCTTCTCTCTTTTAAAAAGACTGTATTTTGTAGGATGATAAGGTTTGGTAATTGTTCTCTTTATTACTTGATCTTGAACGATGTAAATTCATGATATTTCTTTAGCTTTCGCTTGTCAGATTAGCATAGGATCTGGACAGAATCTTCTATTGTCCTAAAGTTACACTTTTAGCTTAATGTGTGAATGCCTGTCTGTTATGGGCGCACTTAAACTGAAGTCTTTGACTTGGTTCGTGGCAGTACTTCTGCATCAATTTCAATTGCCTTCGAGGATTCTGTTGGTGACCAGTCAGGTCCAGTACACTCTCAAGTCAGGACAGCTAATGATTCCATATCTGATGAAGCTGAGCTTCCACTACCTCTAAATGATGTGTCAATCAGTCCTCGCGATATTAAAAGTTATCCGGGTATTGGACTGATTCAGAGCCATGCAGTTTCCTACAAGTCACAAGAGCCTCAAGAACAACAGGGTCCTCCTATCTTAGCTGACTTTTCGGTAAGACTTCTGATCTATGTAATGTGAAAAAGAGACATCGACTATGTTCTATATGATTGAATTCAAGTTACTGAAAGAACTTAATGTCTAAATAAAGCTGGGTCCAATTATATTACTGAAAGAACTTAATGTCTAAATAAAGCTGGGTCCAATTATATGACAATTTATAACATTTTCATGATCATTCACTTCTTAATATCTGGTGTTGTTTATAAGCATTCAACCAGTGGTAGTATGCATATATACTTTTTTACATTTACTTTATCTTACCTTTTCAAATACAGGCATATGATCCCAAAATGAGGCTTGACACGCCATTTTCTAAAATTACAATGAAAGAGAATGCACAAGGGCAGGATCTCTCATCAACGCCTGAGGTACCTTCATGGATTTTTTTCGCTTATATATATATATATATATATATATATATATATATATATATATATATATATATATATATATATATATTTTATTTTTTTTATTTTATTTTTTTTTTTTTTTCCTTCTTCTAGTCAGACTTGTCAGATATATTATATTGTCATATGAGCATACTAGAGACGCTTCTTGAAGTCATGAAACTCTTCCACACCTCGATCTAGTTGACGAAAACCTTGATGCTGTATATGGCTTGATGATAGGGATAGTTTTTGGATTCTAGCAGATATGAATAAAATTGTGAAAAATGATTATGTGAAGTCACTAGACCTTACCTTGTAGAAGTTTACTGCTCAGATACCAAATGAATTTAGCCCACAGTGGTATGAGCCTAAACTGTTCCAATCAGCAGTGTAGGTTTCTGACTCACCATCTGGTCTGTTGTCTTTTCATAGTTCCTTTTATCAAACATATGGAAAAAAACTCAGAGGGCTCATAGCAAGTGTACAACCCTTCTCAAAACTTCATTAAAATTTTCAGAAACATTCTAAGTTGTACTCTATATCTGATCCTACTTTGCTGTACAAATTGTTGTGATGATGATGCATGCAAATCCAACAACAATAATTACAAGAAGGAAAAAATGAGCTGTTATCTAATAACCTAGTTTCTATAATGAATTTGTTATTGAATTGCTTTGTTCATATATGATATATTATAAAAACTGTGTTGCAATCTCTCAGATTACTTTAAATGATATATATATATATATATATATATAAGGTTGTAGCCTAATTAATTATTCAAGTGAATGTACTATTTGTTATGTCATGGGTGCTCCTTGTACTATTTGTTCACCTATTAGCCATGGTCTAAGTAATTTGTGTCACATCCCAAGTGAATAGTTCCACATGAGATGTGAGCTCGAAGGGTCTCAGTACATAATCACTCCACGACTCAGAAATTTACTATTGGCTAGCATCTTTTAGGAAGAATCATTGGAGGAAAAAAAACTTTGCAGCTAAGCATGCTTATGAGGGGGCAATTTCGGTTGGTGATGCATTGAGGAGGTTCTCTTTCGAAGCATGACAATCTACCTTTACTTTAGAATAGAAAAATTGAGAAAATAAAATTTGTTGATTTGGGTCTTTTGCCTTTAGAGGAAAGGGGTTGCGGTCCTCTGGGACTGTCATTGCCAAAATGATGGGTAGGTCTAAAGAATATCAATCATCAGTGCTTACCACCAGGCCTGTCAATGCGCCACATTCCAGCTGTATAATGGATACCATACCTATACCCGGTTTCCAAGACCCATACCATACCCATCCCCTTTACCGGTGGGCATGGATATAAGTTAGTTCATGCATGCCCATCCCATTTATTTGGGTAACTAGATCTTTTTACCCGTTTAACTGATTCGAAATGCAAACATCAATTATAAGTTAAAAACAAATGGAAATTTCGGTGTTAGATCTATTAAATAAACAGTCTAATAATTACACTATTTCTAAAACTAAATAGTTCAATAAAGATTCCAACAACAAATATAAGTTGATAAATTAAACAACCCAACAAGTAACTGATATGGACCATAATAGTTAGATCCAATGATCAAAATATAAGGGTTAATAAATATATATGATATTATACAGGTTCGGGTCTTAAAGGGGTATGGAACATGGACTTCCAGATTCGACCCATTTAGTATTCGGGTAAACGGGTTCAGATTATATTTGGTTCATGGTTATCTAAGTCTAACCAGATCCAACTAAGAAGGTCTGCTACGGGTCAGGTTAGGATCCAAACCTGAACTTTTGACAGGCTTGCATACCACCATGACTTATAATGGATATTGACCTGAGCTCATTTTCCTTCTTACTGTTATGCTTTTTGATGTAAAAACAATGGTATTATATATGATATTGTTTCGTACATGCATTTGTATATTGAGCAGATACATATGCTCTAGTTTCTTACAATAATGTAAACTGACTGGCAAGCTTTCTTTTTAAACATCTGGATTTACTCATTGAATGGGTCAGTGATGGACTTTAGGTCCTTGTTTTAGACCTGGGCCAGATTATATCTTGGGTGTGCAAGAATTCATCTCAGGGTTGATAGATTTGTTGAGTTCGTTGAAGCAAATCTGAAACAGTCCCTTCCCGGTCCTCCAAAGAAATTAGACCAAGAGGCAAGCTAACTTACGCTAGAATCTGTCTTCCCCGAGCCTAAATAAATCTGGACCACTTTGGACTAATTTTTCAGATGATTATCACATTATTCTCTGGGCCAAAGTTTTAATGTTTAGATTGGATGTTCCTTCATATAACTTCAAACCATTTTCGTAGAGGCATAATAAACTTTACATTACAGATGCATTCTATTAAGTTGCGTCCCTTCATCCCTTATGAGTCGCACTTTAGCTATTGTTAAAGCTTACATAGTGAATGGAGTGGGTCATTCAAAGGTATTCCAAGGGTAACTGAACAACGTAAATATGCTGCTACTAGCAGTATAGCTTAAATATATAGCATACCTGATACATGCTCTGTTATATAAGCGGCTGAAACTTGCTCTTGTGTATAAGAGGATCTTTGAACCAAGCCCTGTAAACTGCATAAGCCATAATAAATAAACTATATAAATTTAAACTAGATCGGAATAAAAAATATCATAAATTTGCCCTAGAGTATCCCTAAAAGACCAATTATGTTATCTGCCTCAAGTGAAATTGCACCTCTAGATTTAGTCTTCATAACAGAAAAAGTCTTAAGAAACTTCTTTATCGCTTTATATCTGGCTTTAAGTTATGTTTGGTAATAATTCCCTTGTGCACTGTTCTATAATAGTCATAACGGTTTAACAATAAGTCGTGGATAGAGCCATGGTTTATTTTAGGTTTAATAGGAAGTTGAGACTTGAGTCAGTTTTTGTCAATCAAAATTCTAATTTAAGTGAATAAAATTTTGAACTTAATAGCAGTTATAGGTTTTTAACTGAATCACATTTAGTAAATTGCTAAATTACAACATAAAGATTTTAGGTTTGATCTATTTGACTGTTGTTTTCTGTGCTCTATGAGAGAATGATGTAAATGCTCCAAAAGAGTCTGTTTAAGATATCGTGGCCTGAAAGGATGCTAGAAAACGATGTTATGTTCCTACCTTTTATGTTCTTTCTTGTTACTTGGAAATTGAACAATATCCTCTACATTGTTTACTTGGGATTAAAAGTCACCCTAAAATTTAGAAAATGATCTAGATGGCTATCATTTTGGTAACCATTCCTTTTTGAACATCTTTCTTCTTTTGGCATCAAGTGTTGGACTGACTTTTTTTAACCCTAAGAGTTCTCTCTGCGTTCCATCTCTTACCTGAGCTTATCGCCTAGTTTATCTTTAGAAGTCAAACTAAGACCCTTAACTTCTGAGTTCTGATTCTCACTGTTTGTTTTTATTAATCACATACTTATTTTTACATAAATCTCAAATTTTGTCCACCAAAAGAATTAGAATTTGCTTCTAATTGAAGTCCAACTCTGATTTTCACTATGCAAGATATGTTGGAATTCATATCAGTGGAGCAGATTGAGTTTTTTGTCCTTAAAATTGGTATTAGATCTTAGTTAAAATTTTCACTGACCTTTAACTTTGACCCATGCTTCGTGGACGGCTCAAATTTAATGGCACAATATTGGAAGAGGATTCTGGTGATGAGAATATTTGCTTAGTTGTTTTCCATAATAATAAATAGCTGGTCCGTATTACTATGAATTGAACTATCCAACCTGTTCTGAATTGTCTGTATTAGTGTTGAAGTTCTCCTAAAACATGCAACGAAGTTCACCAGTGGAGAACTCAATATCAATCTTCAAGCAGTATTTAACAAGGTCTAAATTATCAGAATTGGTATTAGTATTGATCAAGGATCGATGGTACTGGAATCGGCGAGATTGAGCTTATAGGCAATATAAGATATATCGGAAATATTAGCCAGATATTATAGGGATATCAAATGTCGGGTACCTTGAAATCCGATACGATATATGAACTATAAATCATTATCAACTGATATTTAAAACCTTGGGTATTTAGTTTATGGATCAAGTGAGATTAGCATAAAATAACTTTGAATGCAATTTTCTGTCACAATATTATTGTTTGGTGATTCAGTCAAAAATTTTTTTTTCAGCATTTCTTCTGTTCTGTGCTTCAACTTCTGAAAAGATTTTTAATAACAGTTTTCAACAAAGTATAAAATAGGAATCACTTATCTAGTAATAAAATTCAAAACCAAGCTACTGTTACTCATAAACAATTTCATTGACAGGTTTCGAGTTTCCATGTCCAAGTGACTTGTATGAAATTCCCCATAGCAAATCAGCTAGCTTTCCTGTCTGTTCTCTTTCAGATAATTTTGGGGGCCTACTCCTTGGCTGCGTACACTAAATAGTAAACTTCATGTGAAATTGTTGATATCTTTATCCATGACTTGCAAACCAAATCAAAGGGGACTGTTTGCCATGTTCATAAGACCTAGTAGTTACACTTCTAAATAGAAATCAGAATGTACGGATGGGTATTATTGTCCATAAAGTGCTCTGGGTCTAAATGATGTCTAGGCCTCTATCGAAATTATAGAAGCGGCTACTTAAGACTACTGTTCACCCTTCTTATATGCTAAGTGTAGATATGATACTTTCTCTGGCACTTGAAATTGGCATGTTAATTTTGTTTAAGTGCATTAATCACTTGATTTTGACTGAGTTTGCTTTTTGTTCTCCTTTTCTCAGAAATAGATATGTTTGTTTGAATAAAAAAACCTCATTTTATACGGTTTCCTTTTTTTACTGTCTCATTCTCAAAGCTCAGCTTGTTAAACTCAGAAACCTCGTATTCACTTTCCCATTAAATTAACATCCCATCTAACTCTTAAAAACATGTTATCACAGTTTAAGTTAAATTTCATTTGGATTGCATGAAGAGAAGTGCAGATATGGAGAACAATTAACTAGTTATCAAGGTTATCTCACCATATATAGCTTTGATGTATTAACGAAACTAAACGTATAACTTAAACCTGTGAAGTAAATAAAAAATTTAAGTAAGGTTTTAAATATTGACCAATACCGATATATACTACATATATCGTATTAGATTTTATGGTGGTACCTGATACACGATATACCATATAATTTTGATCTAATTTTTTCGATATCATTGATACTGTACTAACAATTTTTTCCAATTTGTTACTGTGAATTATCGGCTGGTACTGATGTCAATTCCCATTCCTATATTTCAAATCTTGAATGTTAGAAATGTGTATGTGTTCAGAAAGTATATGGGAAACTTAAGAATGTTTTATATAATTGAGAATCAACATACTAAACTAAAGATTTACAAGGGCTCCGCATAAATGTTGACACTTTTGGACTGAACTAATTAGAGTTATGCACCTATATACGTGAACATTCTATATAATTAGATCCATGTGAATTATATACCCTCGTACCTGCGGGTGATAATTTGTTTTTGACTTTTTTAATTAAATCTGTTTACAAATTGCAACTTACCCAAAAACTCAATGTGATAAAAATCGAGAAACCATGATCTTGTTCCTAGTCTTTCTCCTGCTCTCTCCTATAAGAGTGGTTAGGTTGTGAAAGCAGATTTTTTTTTTTTTTTTTTTTTTTTTTAATTTTCCCTTAATTTCTTGAAAAACTTCTCTCTATTATTCTTTTCAATAGGATTTTCATTTTCTTAATCTTCCCTCAATCTTTGCTCTTTTTTGTTGGTGAAGTTTGCTAGCAGTCAGCAATTTGTAGAACTGCATAAGAACTCAAGTTTTATCAACTTTGTGTTTTTTAATTAATTGAGGATTTTTTAACACATGATATATAAATATATTTAGACACATCCAAGTATATGTCCCTTTCTCTCAAAAATGTTCAAATATATGTATATAAAATTCTTTTGAATCTTTTCAACATAATTTTACATAATCCATTTATGTGGAATATAAACTGTTCTATGCATTATATTTTATCTGACCAAACATGTAATGAAAACCGGTTTTTCAATACTGTTGAGAACACATTCAAAAAGTATCACACATGTCTGAGGCGTATATACGTGACAGTATTAGACACATGTCCAGTACGAGTATGACTCATTTTAGAAATGTCCATGCCATATTGGATATCTGTAATCTACGCTCGTATTGACTCTGTTATAATTCGGCTGCTTTGTTTTATGTCCAACCTTAGGCCTTGAGCTACCATGTAATGGACGGCATGTCATTCTCTAGTATGTCTTGGGTTCAGCACCAACAACCTTTCACGCAGCTCCATTCGCAAGTCGACATCTCACATTATCCAAACATTGTTCCATACCAGCAAATAGTTTCATCATTGTATGTTCCACAATTGTTGGTGCCCAACTATTCAACCAGCTCAGTTCCAACCCACCCTTCCAGAGGAAGCAATTATTTCATGATGCCAGGAGGAAACCCACAGTTAAATAGCGGTGGGATTAAGTATGGTCCATCACAGTACAAGACTGTCCAAGCTGGTAAGACTGTCGGATATGGGACTTATACCAATTCCGGTGGGTGTACAGTTGGTACCATCGAAGGTACAACTGGCATCGCGAACATGACTAGGATCAGTTCTAAAGACAGTAATCTCTATGCTCCGAACTCACAGGTATTCCCTTGTCTTTTCAAATATTAGCAAATCACACATGTAACCATTTTTTCTGAATTTATATCCACAGCTTCATTTTATTGACTAATTAAAACTACTAGCTGAACAAGATTTCTCTCTAATTTGCTTAACAATTCACAAATTTAATTAGTTGTATACTTGTATTAAATTATAATTCTTGATTTGCCATAGGTCACAAACTAATGAAACAATACATAGATGGTTATGATGTTATTTGTTATTTTTATTAGCTTCAGTTATCTGTGTTTCTCATGATTGTTGTATGAACTAATACTTCTTCAATTCTTATTTTCTAAGTTCTTTCACAAACTAATGAAACAATACATAGATGGTTATGATGTTATTTGTTATTTTTATTAGCTTCAGTTATCTGTGTTTCTCATGATTGTTGTATGAACTAATACTTCTTCAATTCTTATTTTCTAAGTTCTTTCTTGTCTTTAATTTGAAATTTCTGAAAATTTCAGATTATTGTAAGGTAAGCATATACATTTATGGAAATTTGATAGTTTTCTACCCTCCCTGTTGCATTGTTAATGATCAATATAAGCAATGATTAAATAATTATTGCATCCGTGGTGATGCTTGATTGGTAAAATCTAAAGCACTCCCAAGTGTAGGAAATTGCTCTAGTAATAAATCCTCGTTCTCGTTAAGTCTAATATCAATCTGTGGGGCTAGAATTATTTGATTTAGTACAGGAAAATCAACGATGAATGGGCTAACAACCATGTGAGAGAAGAATTGGAAAATGATCAACAGAAAATTTTGGCGGAGGTGAGAGAATATTCCTTATTTTATCCTCTTGGTTGGTAAAAACTCTCAAAGTTATCTCAACTAGATTGATCATATGGTCTTAACATAGCCAGAAAATTTGTTCATGAAACTCCAAATATATATATATATATATCTTATTACTGAGTTATCTTTTTAAATTATTCCTTTTGTAATCTTATTGAATATTAGCTTAAGCATAATTTATAAATAAGCTACATGAATCTTCAAAACCTAAGCATAGCCCATGCCTATATGTCAATGTAATATTAAAAGCTAATTAAACCCTTACCCTTAAATCATAGATTATTAAAGATTCACATTCAAAATAATTCTAAAGAAAGAAGAATTGATCAACAATAAAATAATAAACAATAAAATTCATAAAAGTGAAGTTTAAGCCAAACCAATTGGAGAAATAGAGGTATCTCATCGTGCTATGCCAAAAGTAAATTAGTTACTTATAGCCTTGAAAGAAATCTTCACGCCTTCATGGTTTCAGTTGAATTTATCAAAAATCTCCAAATAAAACTCTCACAAGAGTATCTCTTGAAAAATAATTTGAAAATCCTATTTACAAATTCAATGATAGTTCATCATAGAAGAGAAGATTACACCACACACACATATATAAATCCTCATCTCTCCTTTTATAGTTCTCCTAGGTTAGAAATCTTCAGTAGAAGTCCTATTCACAAGAACGTTAACCAAATTGAATTAATGGATGAGATCAAATACTCAAAAATTCACACCAATCGCGAGAGCACTGGCCTCTCATAGGAGGCACCAAGGACTTATGCAAAAAAAGTGCAGAAATGGAAAATTGGTCTCTTGAAAATTATTGGTGTCGGCACCATTTTTGACTATCGAGAATTGCTTTCTGGAAAATCATCCAAGCACTAGTGGGGGCACTGTTGTCCTTTCTTGCTGGGTACACCGATGGGGCGCCGATGTCCCTTCTTGCTCCAAGTACACCTATGGGGCGCCGGTGTCCCTTGGAGACTTGGTTATTTTGATACTTCCCAGGCTCTGTCTGATTTTCAATTTGCGCCATACCTCAACCATAATATGAACACTTATAGAAGACAAAAACATGTATTAATCATTAATTTTGCAAAATACACAAATAATCTTGTTAAGTTCGATTATATTGTAAATATTACATGAATTAGCATATAAACCGGATAAAAGAAAATATAAATGAGGTGTAAACTATTCAATATTAGAGTCTTATCAACTTTCATGTCCTAATCATTAGCCAAAAAATGAATAACATAGTAGTGATTAATTTATTACTATTTGATTTATAGTTGAAGCTCATCTTAACTATGAAGTTAGTGTTTAATTTTTTCTGCAGTACTTTGGATTAAAATTGCAGTTGTAATCTCCAATATACAGATACAAATACATAGTCAGGATACCAACACTATACGGATGCAGGACTATTTAAAATCCAACAAGTAGGATATATATAAACTTGGCAAGCAATATTTTTTGTTATTATATATGAATAAATATATAAATAGATAATATAATATTAACTAACAAACTATTATTACAAGATATTTATTTTTAACAAGTCAAAAAATTTGCACCAAAATCGTATTATAAAGTGAGTGATACTTAAGTTAGACATACATAGTGCACCAGTCATAATTGTTACCTAGCTTGCTGGTACCTAAAAAAGTTCTTCAACAAAAACAAGGTATGCTCCCGATTAATAATAGCTAGGCTTACTAAATTTCGACTAGCTTAATCAAATAGTAAATGCAAGATGTTCATTAATTCAGTTACATTATGAGGTTGCTTAATAAACAGTAAAAGCATGAATATTTGGAACAATAACTTTCATGTTTTTAATTCTGACATATTTTTTGGGAAATTAACTATACCAAAAAGTCAGATAAAGAAATAATGAAAGAAAAAAAAGAAAGAAACGAATTAAAGTTTGTCCGCCACAATACATCATCAAAAAAATGAGTAGTGTAGTGTGCTAGTAAAATATTTTGGGAGGTCGTCACACCATTCACATTGACTATGAGTTGGTGACGTATAATTCATGTTGAGGAATGGGAAATCCGTATAGGCATTTGTCATGCACTATCCGACAAATGTCAGGTACATTATCAGATTTGATGTGGCCATGCATGTAACAAGTGAATATACTATATCAACTCTTTAAGTAGTTTGCGCCATTTGTTGCTTTACTAAAGGTTGCAGAAAGTTTTAAATTTTGAGAACACCCTAGAAATTTTAAGCAGTCGCAAAACTACAGAACGTAACTGAAAGGATATTCATATCTTTTTACCTCTTTAACTTGGAGAAGTTGAAACTTCAATAATAATTGACATGGACTCTATGAATAAAGAATCTTTGAAAGTTGCAAATTCAATGAAACACCAGAAATCAGTTTGTTGCTTGCCCATTATATATGTTTAGTATGTTCTGATTGATTCTTTTATATTGCTTCTATCAGTCGGATGTTGATATGTGGATTCAAACTCCAAGAGATCTTGCAATCTTGCAATCAACATCGTGCTATAGTTTATCAGGACAAGCACAAACACATCCAGCAAATATGCCAGGAGTCAATGGAGCCAATCTGGGTTTAAACCAAGCTGCATTTACATCACCTAACCTGCAATGCCTGGGCTTATATCAAACCTCACAACAAGGCTCTCTTTCAGGGCAAACAAATAACATTATCCACCAGCAAGTTCTCTCTGGCTTGGCTGGTAATGCTGGAATGGGTATGGTGCCTGCAGCTGCTGCTCAGGTGGGCGCCTATCACTATCAGCCTTCTCAGCTTGGACATCTTGGTTGGACCAATAACTATTGAAGGAATATTCTTTATCTTCTCTGGTCTCGGGGGCAGATTGGTATACCTTTATTCTTCATTATCATTATTTAGGTGCATGGTACGTATTGTCATATTATACTCAGTATTTATATAACAATGCATGCCAATTTATTTTTAGCAATAATTTCTCTCCTTCAAAATATATATATATATATATATATATATATATATATATATATATATATATATATATATATATATATATATATATATATATATATATATATATTGCGTCGGCTGTCCTTTGTTTATTATCACTTGTAAAGTGTAAAAGAACAGAAGAGAAGCAAACTAAGAAATTTAATCTCTCTTTGTGGGGAAATTCTCATATCCTCTAAAGAAATTGATTTCTACCTGTTTGATATTAGTGCATACACACATAAATATTTCTGTAGTGCTGGAGTAGGGAGACTAGTGATTTGTCCTTGTCTTTTCTATTTAGAAATGGAATTTAAGAGTTAAATTTGCTGAGAAATTCTATTTAATGACAGCTAGTTATGTTTTCCGAGTATATTATTGTATTATCTCTTCTAACAGTAAGCAGGATCAAACCAAAATCATCAATAGTGAAAACAATAAATTGTTTGATATTTCCCATCTCATTTGGGTTTTTTCTGACTTAAGCCATGCGTAATTGATGCTGATGCAGCAAACATATAAGTAGTACTCAGAGATGTTTAATTATCATGACCTAGTATATCTTTTATTTCACTTTGATTTCTCTTCGAGGAAAAGAAAAGAAGGAAAGATATAATAGCTGCTAGCGCTGCAGAAGAATAGAGAGAAATTGTTGTTTTTATTGGATGACAAAGCTGAGAGCTGTCTGGAAAAGTACAACATAGAGATGCTAGTAGCTTTGAAGCCTGGGAAGTGAGATTTTCTCCTCCTCCCCTTTCACATATGAATGAATTTTCTTTCGAGCATTCTCATGTTGTCCAGACTGGTGCAGCGAATGCAGCAGGTGGCAGTGACTTGTGCTCACATAGTGGTGGTGGTGGTGATGGTGACTTGTACTGACGTTGGTGGTGCTTGATATTCATTTTTGGTGGTCCTGGTTGAGGATGCCTGAAGTTAAGAGGTGGTGATAATGTGGGAGGAGTCTTTTCCCAGGTGCTGGTGGATTGTGCCTGGGGGGCTGCGATGGAGGAACCAGCTTCTGTCTTGGACGTGGATTCTCGGACCTGAGAGGAGACAGTGGTAGTGTATTGAAACCTCAGTGTTTGGAGGTGGTGGTGGGGAAGCACTGTAGTTGAGAGGCGAAGGGAGAGGAGGGAGCTTCTGCCCTGCTTGTGGAGTGGGGACTTGTGCTTCAGTTGTGGTGATGGTGATGGTGGTGATGCAGGAGTACGTTAATTGGGAGGCAGAGGAAAAGGATGAAGTTCTGCTATCCTTGTGGACGTGAGGCTTGTACCTTGGTGTGTTGTGATGATGATGAAGGATCACCGTAACTGGGGGGCAGAGGGAAATGTGGAAGGTTCTGTCATGCTTGTGAAGTGGGGGCTTGTACTGTCGTGATGGTGGTGGTGGTGGTGGTTGATGCTATTGTTTTGGCAGCAGGTTAGTATATGTTGGTGAGGTTATGGCGGTGGAGACTTGTATTTTGGTTGTAGTGACTTGGAGGCATCGAGTTTGTGGGTGGCAGCTGCATAAGTGGAGTTTTGTACTGGGAGTTGGTAATGGTTGCGGTAAAGATGGAAACTGGGGCATTTGCAACGGTGTTGCTGGGAACTTTGGAGAGTCGATTGTAGGTGATGGTTGGGTTGGAAAGTCAGGAGGATACGGTGGTGTTTGAAGCATCAGAGACTTAGAAGTTGGTGATGGTTGTGTTGGCAACTCTGGAGACTCATGAATTGGTGATGATATTGGAAGAACAAGATACTCGAAAATTGTGGTGGTTGTGTTCATAACTCTGGGGACTCGTGAATTGGTGATGGTGTTGGTACCGCTGAGGACTTGAAAGCTGGTGGAGGTTGTGTTGAAACTGTTGAATGTGAAGTGGTAATTGTGTTGTAAACTTTGGAGACTTGGGAGTTGGTGATAGTTCTGTTGGATACTCTAGAAATATATGAATTGGTGGTGGTGTTGGATACCTTGGAGATTGAGTAGGTGGTTGTTGTGTTGGAAATATGGTGGTTTTGTTTGAAACTCTTGATACTCATGAGTAGGCAGTGGCGTTGGAAATTCTGGAGACTCAGAAGTTGGTGATGGTGTCAGAAACTGTGGAGACTCATGAATTGGTTGTGGTGTTGGAAAATTTGGAGACTTGGGAATGGTTGTGTTGGAAACTCTGGAGGCACATGAATAGGTGGTGGTGATGAAAACTTTCGAGACTGAGTAGATGGCGGTTATTGTTGGAAACTCGGGTGTCATTGGCAGTTGTGTTGTAAACTCCGAGGACTCGTGAGTTGGTAGTAGGGTTGGAAACCCCAGAGACTTGGGAGTTTGTGATGGGAATGTCGGAGACTTGGCATCTTACGGTGGTAGCAATGGGCTTGAACTTGGGTGCTTGCAATGGTGGTGGTGATGGTGGTCCAGGAACCGGTGGTGGTAATGGTGGAGACTTAATCACAGGCGCTTGCAATGGGTGATGGCAGTGATTCATAAACAGGTCTTTGTCGTGATGCTGGCATGGGTGGCTAGTTATATTTGGTCTCAGTAGGTGAGTAGTGGTGGATTATAGGTGTAAGGAGGTGGAGATGAAACACGGGTATTTGTGGCGGTGGAGACTTGCCTGCAGGTGTTTGTTGTGGTGGTGGGGGCAAGCTGTAGTTGGGAACTGTAGATGCTGGAAACCGTACTGGTGGATTATACTTGCAAGGAGAAGGTGGTGATGGAGGTGGAGATTTGAACTCAGGTTGTTTGTGGTGGTGGAGACCTGGATGCGAGCGTCCGTTGTGGCTGTCAATTGTAGGTGTAAGAAGAAGGTGGTGATGGTGGAGGATAGTCGAACTCAGGTGTTTGTGGCGACGCTAGTGGTGGAGACTGGCACTCTAGTGTTTGTTATGGTTAGGTGCTGGATACTCTGAAGTTGAGTTGTAAATGTAAGGAGTAGGTAGAGATGGGTTTTGAGTAGTAGGGTGACCAGAAGGGAAAGTGCCATGGGAACCAATGGTGGTGGCTAAGTAAATCCCAATTTGCCAAAGAAGGTGAAGGGAGAATAAATAGTAAGGAGATAATGAAAGGAATAGAAAAAATATGTACGCGGAAGCGACAAATAATAATCCAAAATATAAAACTAGGGATTATTGAGATTAAACTTATAAATCGACTAAAATTTTAAACTTTAGAGAGAATTGAACAAACCACAAAACACCAAAGATTTATCTGGCTTGGAGCAAGTATTACTTTCATGGGCTGAATTAAATTTTACTATGGGCTGAATTAAATTTTACTATTGATGATGTTATAAATTATAATTTTTTTAGGTCTCTCAAAATTACAAATTGATCTCTCAAATTTAGAAGACAATAAAAAAACTCTATAGCTACTGAAGAGTTTTCTTCTCACAAAAAATCTCTTTAATCTCTTTAAATCTCCATAAGATTTCAAAGAAGGCAAAACAGATTCTCTAAAGGCACCATCTAATGTCCTTGTATAGATCTTGGGATAAGTGCTAAATCAAATAGAATTAGTTTGATATAAACCCTAACTCAAATAGGATTGGTTTGGTATAAATCCTATTTCAGATAGAAATTCTAGAAATCGAGTCAAATCTCAACAAATCTAATTTAAATAGGATTTCGAAAAGTTGAGCCAAAGCTCATCAATTCTTAAATCAAACAGGAGCCGTAGAAATGGAGTCAAAACTCTCTTCTTTTTTTTTGTGTGCCAGGTCTCAGATTGATTTCAAGTAGTAACGAACCCGTAAGGCCAGACTGTCCCTTTTATAAGCAAACTTGGGGTTCGTAGGAGTTAGCAGTTGATGGTTAAGCATGCATGCATGCGACATAGGTGGCAGTGACAATAGCGAGAAAGTTTATTTGACTGATTACTCGTAGCAACACTGCTCTCTAGTGTCGAACACAACTTAACATGCTATGAACTCATTTTCTTTTGGCTTCATTACTCAATTTCCAATAAAATAGTTGGTGAACTCGCTGAATTGAGCTCTAACAATCAATATATCAAGATGTTACTCTAGTTGGACGAGGTACCGTGAGTTCAGCCATAAATGTAAATCAAACCTGAACCTGGTGGATTGAGTCGCATGTACAAACTTGTAAATCTTAATTGGGAAGAAATTGTTAGGGTTCAGATTATGAGGAAACCGATATTATGCCATATTAATGAAACACGAGATGATTTAAGAGGGAGGCTTAATATTCCTATTCCTAAAACAAATCAGGATGCAGTTCCGATTCCTAAAACAAGTCAGGATGCGGGTCAATTGGTGTCAATATAGGATTAGGGTTAGGATTTGTATGTTGGCGCCAAATTCTAACTATTTTATCTTTTGAATTTGATTGTTTTTTGCTCTCTCGTCTCTTCCTGTTTCTTCTATAAGTGAAGGAACACAAATATAATAAGTGAAGAACCAATAAGACCAGACTGTCCCTCTTATATTTAAACTTGAGGTTAGTAGGAGTTAGCATTTGATGGTTAAGCATGCAATATAGGTAGTAGTCACAAGAGCTAGAAAGTTTATTTGACTCGTGGCTGATAGCTAAGATGCTGTCTAGCTTCCAATACAACTCAAACATACTAACGGAGACTTGAACTCATTGAATTTCTTTTAGCTTCGCAACTCAATTTCGTATAAATAGTTAGAGAACTCGCTGAATAGTGCTAAACAGTCAATAGCATATGAAGATGTTACTGTAGTCGGACAGAGTGCCGCGAGTTCAGCCACAATTGAATATCAAACCTGAACCTGGTGAATTTGGGGGGAGTGAGGTCTTGATTTCTGTATGCAGGGTTAGAGGAGTTGGTGCATGTTGAGATTTTACTTCATTATATCATGCAAGAGATGGTTACTGATTTCGCTAATTTTTTTTTTTCAAATTTAACACTCTCTCTAGCTCTCTCTCCCTTACTTTTGTCCGAGCGTCTCTCTCTTTTTTCGATTTTTATCCGAGCATCCATGCTTCTCAAATTTAGCCTTAAAATTCGTAATCCCGCTCTCCTTGCCCGACCTCTGCCTTGGTCGCCCACGCCTCCATTGCTCCCCGGCACCTCTACCAATTCAGCCCCGTTTTGTTTAAATCAGATATTAATATCATAGCTAAAAAGATAGTGGTCGGGTATTAATACCCAACCAGATGATAATCTGTTCGGGTGTTAATACCCAACCAGTGACATCTTCCGCCATCAAAGGAAAATTTAGTAACAATAAATTGCAAAAGAAAAAAAGATCAATAACTAAAAATAATTTTAAAGCATATCTTAAATTTGTCCTCCGACACTAATTATACACGTTGGATTTTTCTATTTGCTTCAAATTACTCAAACTATAAACTCGAATTTCGCTTATCACAATGAATTCGAAAAACTTAAAATTCTTCCTAATTTTTTAAGGAACGTGAATGTAAATTTTTAGAGAGTCGGAAAATTAAAATGATGAGTTTATGGAAGATGTGTTTTTTTTAGATTTAAATGTCACAAAAAAATTGTTTTTTTTTTTTTGTTGTAAAGAAAGAACAAAGGAGAAAGATGGTGACAATATTTTAAATTTTTAAAAACTCTTAAAGATTTGAGATTTAAAATGTAACTTAGTCAAAAAGAAAAAATTATAAGTTTCTGATCAGTGCATAAAGAGTATATTTCCGTGCGTTAAATATAATTTCCCTATCTATGCCTTTCATATAGGCTTTAAGCTCTCGACTTTGTCTTATCAGAATAAAACTTAGTCGGTATTAGTTTCTCTTTAGGATAGAGATTTGTTGGTGGAAATAGAACAGATAGTTGTATGATTAATCTGAATTAAAATTACGCCTAAGTTGTGAGTGAGATAGCTGACTTCTGCTGTAGCCTCCACAAGTTTTACTTCTACAAAATTTTCCAATTTGTTAGTCTTAATTATAAATTCTAGTTTTTAAGCTTTCCAAAATATTTAGTTTTTAGAAATTGGGCATGAGGAGCGTGTGCGTGGACCCATCAACAAATTATGACATCCACTTTTAGGGGTGAGCTGAGTTCGTGTAAGTCATTTTAACCAACCGGAATCAAACCGAAACGGGGAATAATTCGGTCTTCGTTTAATTTGAGGCTTTTAAAAAAAAAAATCGAACCGAACCGATCTGAACATATCAGTACCCTTTAAAAGATTATAGCCATAGATGGCTAAACTTCGTCCTTTCCGGCCACTTGTCCTTTTCATCCGTGGATCTTCTTTCGATTATTAAGTTGAAAAATTATTTATAATTATCCGAAAATAACCAAAACCAGACTGCATCGATTCAGCTTGGTTTCAGTTATATTCCTATTCAATTCGGCTTTGTCAAAATCTGTAAAAACTGACCGATACTTACCTGTAGTTGAATAGTTCAGCCAACCTCCATCGTGCTGGTCTAGACTTGGACCTTCTTGATCATCGAAAGACCCGGCAAGAATTGAACCTGAATTACTCTGATAGCATGTTGAAAAACCCTTTCACTATATCAAAACTTCAAAGTTGTGGTAAGGATTGAGATAAATTATTTTGTATTTTTAACGATTATAATTATTTAGAACTATTTTCTAATATTGTTTCACTACCTATTAATCACGTCTTTTAACTTTTTCAAGCAGGCAAATGTTTCTGTATTAGAGTCAACCAGACAATTTAAAATTAGATTATTTTACAGAGGCCTCCTCTAATGTAAATTTGGTAGCTTAAAGCCAAGGTTTTATTTTGAAATTAACAAGGAAATGCTTTTTTTGAATACTAACGCAACTCTTAAGATTAGAGATGGTAATGGATATGTCCACGGACCAAATTTTGACTGGCTCTATACCAAATTTTGAATTAAAAAAAAAATATTTTTCTAATTTAAAATTTTATATAAAACGGACTAAAATTTAGTTCGTGGATGCGTTCATTACCATTAAGACTAGAAATACTCTTAGGAGCTGTTACTATCGCATGGGACATGATAAATAGAATTGATTAATTATGAAAATACTCGAGGAAAAAAAGTATTTGATTATTTAAATTTGACTCCACCAAAATATGAACTATAGAATCGAAATCCAAATTGGATTCGCATCCAAGAGAAAAATATATATATATATATATAATTAGATTCAGATTTTTGGTTTCAATCTTTTGGATTTTCTTTTTCTTTCGTTCTTTTGTCCGAAGGACTTATTTGGAAGGAACGAATAATATCATAAATATGAAAGCGGATTAATCTAGTAGGAAAAACTTTACATGCATCCAAAAAAAAAAACAATATTAGAAACTTAATCTTGAAAATATATTCTTGAGAATCTCCATAAGATGATATCACAATATCATCTCTTTTTCTTTTTTTTTCATCCTTGAACAAAATCAATAAAGATCACATACCAGACAAATAATAACATCAAGAAAACTAAAAGATGATGTTCTTATTAAACAGTGCAATAAATATATCCAAAAATTTACAATCCAGGAGCATCAAAATCCCATCCCGGCCAAGAAAAAAAAGCTAAAAAAGAACTTTAACTTGGGGGAAAAAACAAAAGAAGAAAGAAAGAAAAAAGATAAAGGTAGTGCTAATTAACATTAGATAACTTTACTAATACCCTATATTATTCTCCTTAATACGCTGAACAGCGGTAGCAGAGGAGAATCGCGAGAACCATGAAAACAATCGCTACCGTTACAGTCGCAGTCGTAACCATAACATTCAGCATCTCTCGAACATCGAAAACGTTGCTATCCGTTGATACTGGTGACGGAGTAGTGTAAGACTTTGAGATCATCGATGAAGGCTGAGGTGCAGGGACTGGAGGCGACGTGGGAACGCCGGGGCATAAAGGCAGGTGGGGAAGGCCAGGCGGGATGGGGAGGCAGGTGCCTGGAGCTGGGAGAGGAATACCGGAGCCTGGAGGCAAAAGTTGGGGGCAAGGAGGTAGGGGGAGGCAGGAACCAGCTGGAGGTGGGACAAGAGTAGCTGGAGATGGCGGCGGTGGCGGTGCTATTGGAAGTGTAGGTGCAGGGGCTGTAGGCGGAGGCGGAGGCGGCACATTATGGATGTCCGAGCACAGAGGCGGGAGAGGGATGCCAGGCGGCACGAGGAGGCAAGAGCCCGGAGGCGGGAGGGGAAGACCAGAGCCTGGCGGAGGGCAAGGCGGGAGGGGGAGGCAGGGGGCTGGGGATTGGCCAGCGGCAGCGACTAGCCCCATCAACAGTACAAACACCAGCACCATCGCCTTGGCCGCGATATCTTTGAAAGAAGCCATTGAAATTCTTCGTTTATCGAGAGAAGGAGAGGATCAATCAGGATGTAGATTTGAGAGACTTACGCTACCTACGTAGCGTACATATTTATAGGATTAAAGTGGGAGGCTTAATATTCCTATTCCCAAAACAAATCAGGATGCAGTTCCTATTCCTAAGACAAGTCAGGATGCAGGTAATTAAATTGGTGTTAGTATTGGATTAGGATTAGGGTTAGGATTTGCAAGTTGGCGCCAAATTCTAACTCTTTTATCTTTTGAATTTGATTATTTTTCAAAACTAATATAGGACGATAATTTTGTTTCTTCTATAAGTGAAGCAACACTAATATAATAAGACTGTTAGGGACATAAATAAATAATACAAAAGAATCTTGGATTTGATTCGAGTCTAATCCAAGAATTAGATTAGACTCAAAATTGACCGAGTTGGCCAGATTACTAACCGCGCAGCTAAGTCAAGAATTTATATTTTCTAAGTTGTTTCCAAGTTCTTTTTTTTTTTTTTTTTTTTTTTTCTTTTTGTCTTTTGTTTTTTTTGGAAATTTTCTTTCGTGCTAACAGGTTAGCATGCATGAATCGTAATCGTTGCACACTTAATTTTGTAAGTAATCTTTATTAACGTCTAATTCGTTAAGTATACTCTCATTTGGTAAGAAAAAAAATGTTTTGCAAATAGGTTTTTTGGAAAAAAAAAAAAAAAAAACAACCTAGTTTAAATTATTTCAAATTAGCTGGGACGATGTCCTTAAAATTTCTAGAATAAAAACAAGTTTTGGGGGGAAAATTAGAACCGTTGCAAGTTTGTAACTGTTCTGAATATAATCACATCTATCAATAAGTAGAGATGATAATAGACATAAATCTTTGTCTCTATTTATTTTTCCTTAACATCATGAGACCCTAACTAGGAACTTATATATATATATATGGTGTTTTTTTGCCTTTGACTAAAAAAATAAATAGTGTTATTAATCTTTGATAACATTATTATGTTTGTACGAGTGTCCTTGGAAATTACCGACCCTCAAGCGTCAGATTTCTAATGAATAAACTCCTAAAAAGTCTGCTATCTACCATATATTTTCATCAATTTCCTGATTTATTGAGGTATTTATTATTGAGAAATACTATATAGTTCCCATTAAACTATAAGCCATTTTTTTATCATTACTAAATAAAAATCCTATATGAGAAATATCAAATACTTTTGACATTTCAAGAGGCCTCATATAGCATCAAGCAACATAGAGGAGCAGATGCTAACACATACTAATACAAATATAAGAAGATAATCCAATACCTAAGCATACAACTTAACTATAAACGGATGATTGAAAAACTATAGAAAGAGTGAAGTAGTGAGCTTTGTCATATTAGGGTTAGAGTTGTGGATATTAGGGTTAGGGTTTACACTGTTTTCCATTTTGTCTCTTTTCCATGAAACAAAACTTTTATATATATATATATATATATATATATATATATATATATATATATATATATATATATATATATATATTTGAGTAACGAGTTATTTTATTTATTACCTTAAGTAGCGCTATGTGTAATAATTGTATTGAGCCACCTAAGCAGTAATGAAGGAACTCTCTTTACCGTCGGTGAATTTCTCGTTCTCTGTGTGTGTGTATATATAGTAAACGAGAAATTCACTGGCGGTGAAGGGAGTTCCTTCACCGCCGCTTAGGTGGCCCAATAAAATTATTACACGTGCCAGGGAATTCTTTTAATTGCTACCTTGAATAGCGTAACGTGTAATAATTTTATTGGGCCATCTAAGCAGCGGTGAAGGAACTCCCTTCACTGTTGATGGATTTCCCGTTTTCTCATATATATATATATATATATATATATATATATATATATATATATATATATATATATATAGAGAGAGAGAGAGAGAGAGAGAGAGAACAGAAATTCACCCGCGGCGAAGAGAGTTCCTTCATCGCCGCTTAGGTGGTCCAATATAATTATTACACGTGGCATCACTTAAAATAACAAATAAAAGAACTTGCTTAACCGCCCTTTGAGTGGCGACATATGTAATAATTTTATAGGACTACATAAGCGGCGGTGAAGGAATTCACTTCACCACCGGTAAATTTTCCGTTTACTCATATATATGAGAGAACGGGAAATTCATTCCGTTTACTCATATATATGAGAGAACGGGAAATTCAATGGCGGTGAAGAGAGTTCCTTCACCACCGCTTAGGTAGCCCAATACAATTATTAGACGTGGCGTCACTTAAGATAACAAATAAAAGAATTCGTTTAACCGTCCTTTGAGTGGCACCACGTATAATAATTTTATTGGACTACATAAGCGACGGTGAAGGAACTTCCTTCACCGCCGGTGAATTTTCCCCGGCGGCATGGAAAATTATGAATAGTAGTACTCCATGGTTATTTAATGTATTTTCATGCCCTTTTTCATAACAAATCATGCTGAAAAAAAATGTTTCTAAAGGATATTGCCTTTAAGATAATGATTGTCTCTAAAGGATAGGTGTAGAAATAGACTTAGTGTAATTGAAATAATTGGTTCAAAACGGACTAATTCACTGTCTTATGAAATCAAAGTGGCATGTATCAGCCAGATAACTGATTTTAAGGAAAGAAAAATTAAAGATAAGAAATTTAAGGGAGGAGAAAAATAATAAAACAAAAAATATATATATGATAAAAAAAAATCCTAACTAAAATAAATCAAAACACACCAAAATCTAAAATCTTTGGCAAATCTAAGCACAACTACATAGCTCATAACTGTTACATAGCTCATAACTGTTTCAAATTGATTGTTAGGATAGTTAAATATCATTTAAATTAAATAATCAGTATGCTTTTTAAATATATTGGTTTTGATTTTGCAAATTCTTATTTATTTATTAGTGAATTTGATGAACTGTAAAGTTAATTCCTTTTGCTCTAAGGGATATTGTTAAGAAATAGTATATATTATGTCTACTAACTCTATTTCTATGTGGGATGAATTTTGCTTTTCATAAGAAATTTTATTCCATTCATAAAATGATCCGAATTAGAAATGGTATAAATCAATTCAGACAAATAGGAGGAGAACCTTTCTGAAATTTTTTTTATCGATTTAATTATCTTTTTGCTCAATGTCCTAATCATGCTATTAGAAAATAGCGTTTGTGCCAAATTATCTATGAGGGGTTAGATTACCTATCTAAAATCTCATTGTTATCCATGTGTCGATAATATTTTATGCAGAAGATGAAAGAAGAGGCATGGAAATTCTTAGAATAACTGTCAGAAAAGATCACAAATTTACAATAATCATGGTAATTATAGGATTAAAGAAGTATTAATATGTGTTATCGTACCAACTTTTTTTTTAAATTTTTATTTATTTTAACAAATAGATTTCAGTTTTGGAATGCATGCTCACAATTTGATAATATGTTTGATAGATTAGATTACAGCAGGGTCTTAGTTGGAAGAAATCTTCCATAATCATTAATCAATGGATAAGGCCATTCCTTAATTAATTAAGACAAAGGTAACATTGCGAGGATACTTAAACCTAGGGGCTCTCAAAACAATGAAAAACTAAACTGAGACAACACTCAGCACCCACATGGCCTCCTACTTTAATTAATAATAATTTGATGATTTCAACATTAAGTACAGAGAGTATCTGGCTTAATTGTGGTAACTGGTTACACATCAAACAACATGAGATTAATAAAATTTAACCTCCAAGTTGATAAGATAACTCTCTTTTCAAAGTTATTATCAGTTTTCGGATCCATTGCTGCAAACATTTGGCATGGTTATTGTTGTTATAAAAAAAATGATCGGTCCAAGCTCCTATAGCACGAAGTCCATTGCATGAATGTTAAGTAAGTTTGCGATGCCCATATATACCCACTTCCTCCATGAGGAGAAGGATAATTGGAGTCCAAGTATAATTCGAAGATAGTCACTCGAACAGCTCAATCTACTCAAACTCAATTTCTCTCAAATAATAGATTATCAAGACTTTCTTTTTTGAAGCCTTACAAGAAAACTACATACTACTAGTTTCACCACGGCTATAATTTCCGATCAACAATTTATATCTATAAATATCTGCTTCTTTCATAGAAGAAAGGAATATATATATATATATATATATATATATATATATATATATATATATATATATATTAACTCTATTATGAAAGATTGTTCATATATTTAAGAAAGGTGATCAATCTACACGCTTCACTTAAACTCATGGGGAAATATTATCCCAATTTAGGAGGTGAATCAACTTCTTGAGGAGCTCTTCGAGATTGTAGGGAATGATAAGTATTTGATATATAATAGATTGTAATATCAATCCGAAGAAAGGAAAAATCACATTTCAAAATATTTCTCCATCAATACTTGCAAAGGTGCGGATTTGTAGTCATCAACTATTTGGGATCGTGTGGCAATGGCGAAAAACTTTCCATTTAATGGTACCACAGTATTGAATAATGAGCTATTCAGGACTTGGGAAGAATATAGTTTTTGCCATATTTGGACTAGGCACGAAGAAAATTTAGCTTGAAATGGTCTATCGGTAATATCAAGTGAAACCCAAGATCGTCTAAAGTAGATGGCTATGTGGGAGGTATAAGAGATATTGGGCTGGTAAGATGATGCTGAAGAATTTCGAGCCACAAATATCCGAAGGGAAATTCTAAATCCGCACCACATTTTACTAGTGAGCACCACATACTAAATAGTAAAGTGATTTACAACATAGGGGAAAATGGTGCTCACTATTAAAATATGGTGCGCATTTAGAATTTCCCGTATCCGAATATAAGGTAACGGACCGACCGTTATAATCCTTTGTTTTTAGTATGAACTCAATACTCTGATTTATTTTAACTTACACTGAAGGATCAGTTAAGGATATAGTAAAATAAAGAGAGTACCTCAGTGACTCTTTTCATTTTAAAAAACAAAAATAAAGGGCAAAAATAATTATTCTGTTTCAATAACAAGACAATAATAGGATGTAGTAAAATAATGAGAGTATATCAGCGACTCTTTCATTTTAAAAAAAATAAAAGGCCAAAATAATAATTCTGTTTTAAATATAAGACAATAATACACCCACAAAAGATTTTGCTTAGGGTTTCAAAAGTCGGTGGGAGGATTTCAACAATAAGTCATTGCTAAAGGGCAATATTAGTAATTTCCCTAATTTGTGAGGAAAGAAAGCAGACCAAAGCTTTCATAATTTTATTTAAAAAAAAAAAAAAACAGAATAAGCTTCTTCTAATAATAAAAATTATTGAAGTCTTAATCACCTCTCTAGTCTCTGTCTCCTTATCTCTACCTACTTTTTTTCCCCTCAAGACTACTTATTAATATTAGTCCATCAAGTTGACGCAACATAACTTTATTCCTTATCAAGAACATGGTTCATGTTCTCCAACAATATAGTGCAACATATTTTTTAGTTCCAAACTTTCAGGAATATTTATGGACCAAGGGAATTTCCAAATGAGCACGCCATTGATCTTAATGAGATCACCTTTCTGAAACAAAAATTAGTACCCTTAACATCGTTCGAGGACTAATCTCCAACCAGAGTAAAAAATAAGATCCAAAAAAAAAAAATAACAAACTTATAATTTTTTACAAAAAATGAAACGCAATTTTTTTACAAAAGATAGGTTCCACTGAAATCAGTAGTGTGCTCATTTAGAATTCATAGGCGAAAAGGGAAAAGACTGTAATTTAGTTTGTTATCTCATACACTCGGCCGATAGAGAACTATATATATACACACATATATACAGAGACTATATTAAATATAGGTGTTATATATTGGCAACTTTTGTTGTCACCAATTGGCAATCATAACTTTAAAATTGATATTTCTATAGTGAAATGAAGAAAACTACGATAATGTTCTGAGATGCATAATATAAAGTCAGTATAGACAATAGTTTCACAAACTTTTGTTAGGAATTTATGCACATGTCTATGAAATACTAAAGTTTTAAATACAATTATTCAAAATCATCGTATCATGTCTATCCTCCCAGAAGGAAAATAAGATATTTTGAAAGAAGTGACTATTAAATCAATTGGAAATGAAATTTAGGCCCTCATAAACTCTCGTGGTTTGTACCTGAAATAGAATTTTTATTGCAAGTTTCATGAGTAATTTCGGCTATACTACTTGAAAATTTGTGGTATTTTTAGTTTTATTAGCTTGCACCAAAATAAGGGTGTTTGATGGATCTCTGCGAGAAGGGCACGAACAGCTGAGAGTAGCACTACGGAATGGCCCACCATTACCAAACCCCATCCCAAATGAAAGGCCGTCAGCAGTCAACACAAGTCCTTTTCGTGGGGGCCTTTAAAGGAATAACGGAAAAGGATATTGATAAAAACACAAAAAAATATAAATATATTTTGGGAAATTCTAAAGGCACAGCCAATATCTAAGGGTTCACCACTTTTTATTTATTTATTTTATTTTATTTTTTTTGGAAAACATGAGCATTTTGTAACGGCACACGACTTTTGTTTTTTCTTCCAAAATATCGTCTTCTATCCAAAAGAATCCCCTACTCCCTTCCCATCCCATCCCCAGCCGCCCCCTGCCCGTCGCCTTCTCCCTTTATCGAAATCCACGACCCACTGCCTTCTCACTCCGCCAAACCCCCTCCATAGCTTCTTCCTTCCTTCCTGTCGCCTTCCCTCTCTGCCAAACTCCCTCTCTTTGATTCTCCCTCTCCCGCCATCCTCCCCCTACACCAAACCCCTCCTCTCGTTAGTTACCCATCCCGCTATCTCCCCCCCGCAACTTCTCTCCAAAACAACTCCCCACAGCACCATCCTCCCCCTTCACCAAACCCGCTCTCTTTCTGATTTTCCCTATCCCGCCTCCTCCCCTCTGGAATTCCCCTCCCACCACCTTTCCGCTCTGCCAAAATCTAGCCCCTCCTCCCATTCATTCCTCTGGCCGTTATCCCCCTCCACCAAACCACTGTATATGAAAATTTGTATCTAAAATGTCTATACATACATATAGTTGTCTATAAATACGTGCTTAAATCTAGATGTAAAGGATCGATGTCGACAATTCAAACCATTAATTGTAACATCCACATTCTAATATGCTAGTGTACCAACAAAAATTATACATTTTTCAAAATGTAAGTCCCGGAGAAAGATAATCATTTCTAGCTACCAATACTAATGCTCCAAATGAAGAAGGGAGACTAAAAATAAAACAATTAACGCATTCTATAAAGTATAAACTTGAGCTAATCAGCATTGTAATAAGATCAAATCAAAAGCAGAAAATACAAAAAGGAAGTGCACTTAATTAAATGAAGGCAGAGTTTTAGACTAATTAATCAAATTACTAAAAAAGTACTGTTACCGCCCATGAGGATCATAGCTCTCAGTGGGATGCGATCCCCTAATAAGTCATTTTCCACAAACCCAATCCACTAACAGCTTATCTCTCTTGTTTATCATTTATTATTTTTTTCCCTTAAATTTGTTTTATTTAAAGTTTAAAAGTGCAAATAAATTTAAATATCCTTACCTTCATTAAATTAAGTGATAGTTAAGATTTTTTTTTTATAAACTAACACTCATCCTATGAGTTGCACTAAAATCTACTTTATACTAAACACAATTTACTTTCGTTATTTTATCTCTATTTTTTCATTAAATTAGTAGATGATTAAAATCTTTTTCAAAATTAATACTTATATTAATCTTCATAATTTGCACTAAAATCAACCTAAACCGAAAAAAATAAAAAAGGTGATCTCACATAAAACATAGTTTTGTACATTGGAAGCATACATGCACGAAATTAAATGCTGCAATTAGTTGCATATTTATCAATCTCCCATCACCCAATAAATGGAGTATCAAACAACAGTCAACCAACCCACTAAAAATCATCCCAAAATTCCGCACAGACCCAATCCCAACGACAAAAAGGCCAATGTCAATTCGCCATTAGAACAACAAAATCCATACAAAACAACAGCAGCCCATGCATTAAAAGCATAAAAATTCCACCTTTTAAACAGAAAAATTCGAATGCAAATGCTCATCATGCATGCAACCATTTTGAATTACCCAATAAATCAAATTTAGATATAGAAGAAGGTAGCTATTTGACAAGTTAGTTCATATCAAAATATCATTATCAAACAGCACAACCCAGTAATTAACATGAGATTTTAGATCAAAAACCCCCAAATCCTCTCTCTTTTCTACCAGAAAATATACATATCAAAAAAAGGAGAAGTTGATGATGATGATGATGATGATGAAGAGGAAGAAAAAACAAAAGTAAGAGGAAAACCAAATAAATGAAAGTTTTCATTTTTTTTTTTTTTTCCCGTTCTTTTCCATTTCTCATACCTTGCTCTCGTCAGACTCTCAGATGGAGGAGCAGTCCTGGCTCTTGGCCGATAACCTCTTCAAGAACTCGTAGGTCGTGATCATGGTCGTGGCCGAAAGCGACATCGAGGCCCATCTCGGCCCCAGCCCTCTGTAGCAAGCTCCCCAACCACCTTCCTTCAGCAAAACCCTAACCGTCCTCCCAATGCTCATCCCCTTCTTCCCGCCATCGTCGCTGTCCATCACTTGCATCCTCGTCTTTATCGTGTCCAGCGGCATCGTAACCACCGCCGCCGCTCCTCCAGCCATCGCGGCGCTGGCCCCCTGAACCGCCGCCACCGTCGGATAGTTCGGTTTGAATCCAGTGTCATCGTTGCCATCACCGTTAGATTCACCGCGGCCGAAGCGGTTGAAGTAGTATCCGATGCCGCCCCAGATGAAGCGTTGGGAGACGGAGTAGGACGCCCACCAAACCGCGTTGGACGGTGCGTAGGTTAAGATGGACATGCCGAACCCTCGGTAGAGGCCACGGACGCCATCGGATCTGACGATTTTCCTGACGGCGTCGATGCCGCCGGTGTACTTGGCGTCACGGACCATCAGCCTCTGGCTGACAACGTCGATCGGAGTCCACACGATCTGCGCGGCCACGGCAGCACTGAGGCCCGCGGCGGCGTTGGCGGCTGCCGCCGCGGCTGGGTCGGGGACCCCAAACTTGACGGCAGCGGCCCCGACGGCGGACTTGGTGACCTCCAAGGCGGCCATATACAGCGCGCGCGCGGGGATGGTGCCGGTGAGAGAGGTGGCGAATCCCCGGTAGAACCCACGGAGCCCCTCCCGGCGCAGGATAGCGGCGACGACGGCGGCGCAAGTTAGCGGGGGTCGGGAGACCTGGAGGCGGGTCTTGAGGACGACGGCGGGGTACAGAGCGAAGGAGACGCCGGAGAATAGGGCGGCGCCCAGGATGAAGAACTTTGACTTGTCTAGCATCTCCCAGTCGATGTCTGCCGGCAGATGGATCTCCACCGCCGCCGCCTCCTCCGCCGGAGACCGCTCCTCCTCCTCCGCCACCGTCGCTGCCGTAGCCCTTGCCCTCCCCGTCGCCGCCGTGAGGCTCATCTCTTCCTCTTTCGCCTCGCTTCCACCTATTTCTCGTCCGGCCGTTCCTTCATCTGTACAATGAAACCCTAACCCTAACCTAATCGTCCCCCGATGATCCTACACACTTACTATATACAACTACCTCTAATTTGCTGACGGATGATTTGGGGATTTTTGTTCTAGAGATTTTTATTAGGGATAAAATTTACAGAGGGTTAGGGATTTCTCTGGAGGAGCACCCGAGCACCATCACGGGCGGTAACGTTACCGATTGATGTCGGTGCGAGCGCACCGCAGTTTGGGAGGGTGACAAAGTTGGCAACGGGAGACCTGATGGTGGAGAGGATAAGGCGATCGGTGAGGGAACGGGGATTTTTCTGGATCGAGGGGTTTTTTTGCATATAAATAACCGGACAACAATCAGTACCCAGGGGACGAGACCGACACGTGTCGGTAGACAGCCCCCCGATGGAGCAAGAGCTGACGTGTCGAAGTCCATTCTTGCCGGCAACAAACAGAGGTCGGATACAGTGTGCTTGGGCCCACCGGATGGGGAGAGATTAGAGTAGAGAATTTGGGTCGTTGGATTTGGTGGTCCTCTGGTCCACAGGATAGCCCACTGAAATGCTTTCACGTGGGTTTTTAATGGATAGTATCCCCGGGAAGCTGAGATTCCCAAAAACGAGAGGGAGAGTGAGAGCAAAAGAAATAAGGGGGGAGAGAGATCTATTAACACATGGAATTGTTCTGTTTTGTTTTGTTTCAACAATTACTTTAGCAAACGAGCTATTCTGTTGTACGGGAACTTGAAATGCGCACTACATTTTATTAATGAGCACCAATGAGGAAAATGGTGCTCACTCGTAAAATATTGTGCGCATTTAGAATTTCCCCTGTTGTCCTAGAATGGGATCAACTCGGCCTAGTTCTAGGTCTAGGTCTAGGTCTAGGTCAAGATCTAGATGAGTGCCTTGAGAATTTAAGGGACTGTTCTGTTTGTTTGCCCGAGAGCAAAAATGAGAATGTGATGGAGGGCGTTTTAGATCTCTTTCCCCCATTTTTCCTTTTTTCATGTTCTTCTTGTTTATATGCTACCTTAAGGGTCATAACGAAAGCAAAAGGTCTATAGTATATACATATGTAAGTCCGTTGCTAAGAGGAAGATAATATTACAAAAAAAAAGTTGTTATACAATAAGAAATACAAGGTTTACGTAGCGACACAAATGACAAGCAGGTTCCGATAATGCCACTCGATACGATAAGATTTTTGGTATGTTATTGGTGGATCCTTCAATCAGCATCCTGTCACCCTTCGACATATCTCCCTCTTGTCTTCACTAGTATACTATATATCAAGATACATACAAGAATAGACTATAGCTCTACGTCAAATGGTTATTTTCTGTATAAAGTACAATAAGTCAATTAACATAATGAACAGTCATTAATACAAGAATTAATTTATTATTAAAACAAATCCAGAGAGAGATGTAAAGTGCAAAATCAATTAAGTCAAGAATTTGGTGTGGAATTCAAGCTTGATATTTTTTTTACCAAATAAAAATAAGAGAAAAATAGTAAATATGAGAGAGAAAAATATAATATAGATGAGAGTATCCCAAAATAGTTAATTACCAAATAAATATAATTTCTAATTATATAATTTGATTTAATCCTAAAAATATTAAAATCTAATTGGTATTATCTTGTTCACCTTATTTTCTAAATTAATATAATTCAAGTGATTTGGATCTTAAAATCATGCAGATTTTTCTTCATTGTTCCTTAAAATCATAGTCGATTTTTATTGGATTATCTAACTATTTTTACTGTCTAATTAACGACTTGATTTTCTTTTCTTATTGATACTTTTATCTTACAATCTTTACTGTCCAATTAACGACTTGGTCTTCTTTCCTTATTAATAATTGATAGCATTTTGCCATAGGAAAAAAAATACACACAATGCATGAGTCTCCCTTTCCCAGGGGAAATTCTAAATGTGCACCATATTTTACTAGTGAGCAGCATTTTCCTCCTATGTTGTTAATCACTTTACTATACTAGTAAAATGTGGTGCGCATTTAAAATTTCCCCTTTTCCAGTCTCATGTGACCCCTGTTGTCACTTTCTCAGTGAGCTAATATCAATTACACGGCGTAATAATCTAACTTGGTCCTTAAGCTTAAAAATTATAGCTCAAATTTTAAGTCAGCTTCACATAGATGAATTTTTTTTTTTAATTTTTTTTTTTTTTTTTTGAGGTAAAAAATTGGAGGAAAGCTGATGAATCATTTGTCTCGGGACACTGAAATTTAGAAATGAAAATAGACGAATTTATAAACCAGTTTTGGATTCTACTTATTCAAATTTTAAAATTACAAAATTAAAAAATTTAATTTTAATTAAAAATTTTGAATATCACGAATGAAAAATTTACCTTAAACTATCTATTTCCATCCCAACTACTGCAATTGGGACCAGTTTCCGCAACAAACACTGCATGTGATTCCAATCAATCAATCAATCAATTGGAGTAGACATGTATGCGGGAAAGTTAAACTCTCTTCACAGTAGTGACTGATCATAGGGCAGGAGAGGTTTTTTCTTCTCATGGTCTCATCTAGAAAATGCTAGTGCTGCCAGCGTGGACCGATGCGATGGGAACTGCGATGGGGAGCGAGCTTCTTTTTGGGAAATTTTGCAGCTGAGCTGATCAAAGTGGCATCTAGATTGCCATTTGTAGTGTGAAAGTTGACATGTGGGCTCTTTTTTCTTTTGGGTTTTATTAGCAAGTGCAATAGCACTCCGTGCTGGGAGCTGCTCATTCATGGTCAAAACTGCGAAAAAGAGCGCAAGCCTTTTGTCTGCGGAATCCCTACACGGTGTCCAGAGATTGAACAGCACGGGTTGTCATCGGTACTCTCTCTCTTTCGTACAAAATACACTCAATTCTCAAGTGTAAGTACTGCATATAGAGGGATAAATACTGCATCACTCCAAGTCTTCACAAGTTTTTTGCTTTGAATAAATTTCAATTACTGCTGGTGAGTGCAACTCAACGAAAAAAGTGTAATAAGCTTTCTACGTACTAAGCAAATAAGTATACCAATAACAAACTTCCTACATACTAGGCAAGTATTAAAAAACTAGTTAAATACATGCACGCATGCTGAACAAACACCAGCTATTGAACCGAATACGCTCCCTAGCAAGCTCAAATCAGGATTTCCGCTGAATAAACGCGTACGTGATTATGTAAACTAACACTGATAGCACAAGTAAAGCGAGCTGCGGAAACACAACAATGATGCATGCTGGGACTATTAGGTAAAGATAAAGGAAAGAAGTGGAAGAACCACTACTAACTGTAGATCTGGCGCTTACCTTTGCATGCTATTAAACAATATTCCAAAATATAATGAAAGCTATGGCTCTATAATGGTGGGCCAATGTGTCAAAAGTTTCTGGACAAGCAAGAAAACTAATAATAACAAGATTCTATTGCATCTTTTTGGAAAGCACTGCCACAAGACAGGTGCAAGCATCCAAGTCCACATTACAATTTATCCCCATGGATTGGTATGGTAATCATAAATCATACAGGTACAAGAGCATCTCTTTCTCTAAAACTTCTGGTGCCCCTCAACCATCACACAATGTCACATGAATTAATGATTAAAATTTTGCAAGATCACTTTTTGAACCAAAGATGCATTGAATTGGACACCTCTTAAGCTGAATGCTCAGAGAAAATTTTCCTCTGAGTTTTACCTACAGTAAACTGACAGTCTCCAAAGCAAATAAAGGTCAGGTTAAGAAAATAAAAGTAAAATTTCGCAATAAATCTATTACCTCTGTCAATAACAAATTGAAACATATGATAATGAAGCCTCCAATGGTTTGAAAAAGGCAGCATTTATCACTAACCACTGATACATATGTTTTCCTAGAAGAAACACAGATTAAATACTACAATATTAACTAAAACACAAAACACATAATGTCGCAAAGTAAATATTAGAAAGGCAAGCGGATCATTGTTACAAGTGTTAAAGATCAAATACACAGACCTGTCCAGACTTTCTTTAAGCTGAAAACTAAGAGAAGCTACTTTCAGGATGGGCGAGTTCGCTTGCTGCTGGTGCTGCAAGCAGGGCATTTGTACTGCTTAATGTGCTCAGCACGAGCGGGAGTGATCTTCACACACTTGCCATGGAACCACTTCTCACAAACATCACAGCAGATCCAGAACTCATCAGATGCATAGTTATCTCCACAGGCGCCACACAGAGTCTCCCCATGCTCATCTTCCCCATCCTCACCACCTTCATCTCCCTCCTCTTCCAGACCTTCATCTTCTTCTTCTTCCTTGGGCTGCGGCATTGGTTTTGTGTGCTGCTTGGGCTGGGAATCTGATGCCTTCTGCTGCATTAACACCAAGAACAAGCGCGGTGGAAACGGAATCAAAAAAATGAGAGGATGGAGCCCCATATGTGAGAGAATGATGATGCAAATTCAGTCATAATAGGAATCTAAAACTTTTGGCTCGTTTTAGCATTAACATCTGCTGACCTTCAACAGAGCAAATTATGGCCAACGTAAGGACCGAGGAAATCAGCAATTGATATATATATATATATATATATATAGAGAGAGAGAGAGAGAGAGAGAGAGAAAATCCAAGTACGTAAGCTCCTATAACAAAGATTTTGCATAATAGTAACTAGTGATAGAGAGATATCATGAAACTACATGAGGCTTATAGTTGAAATACGTAGAATAAACGTAAACAGCAGCATGATCAAATTACATGACAAGCATTTAGTTGTCAAGAAATTATAGAGTGCAGTCAAGCTCTTTTGCCACAGAAAGAAAGAGCAAGTGAATAAGAGGTTATTTCTTATTCCAAAGGCTTACAAATAACTCCTTGATAGATAGTTATTTTATATATGAAAAGAAAATATCAAAAACCAGAGAATCCATATGGAAAACAGAATGATGTGAGGACTTATTTTGTATATTAATGAGAACATAAGGAGTTAGACTTGCTCTAAGACGGAACAAACAACAGCATTTCACAACCATACGTCTATCTGTGAGAAAATACACATTTAATAGATAAATATAGCAATGAACTTGATTCTTCTTTCAAATTCATGTAAGCCTAATTGTAATGATTTAACCCTACAATCAAAGGAGGCAAGGATAACTGGAAAAATTGCTAGTTCATGTTGCAATATCCATCAGGAAACTGCTGCAACCAAATAAAGCACCAGAATATATAATTATCAATAGTACTTGTAAATCACAAATTTAATAGTTAATAAACAACCTAGGATGAAAGTTTTGCATTTACCACTTTGGAGTTTGACTTGGACTTGTTGCTATGGTTGTTGGTGCCAGATGTCCTCACTTTGTTCTTTCCATTCACAACTTCATAAATTGTGGGCAGCTCGTTTATCATGCCAAAAAGACGCTTTCTGCATCACATAAACAGTCTCAGTTGACAGAAGAGAGCAAACTGCAATGTAAAAAAACAGCAACCAGCAAAAGGTAAATGCATAATCCCAGAAAAAAGAGTTTTAAGCTACCAGTAAGAGAAAAGGAGGGAGGACAAATATTATGGACAAAACTATTGGGGAGTGAGTGGGCAGTGTGTATGTCTTTTTTTTTTTTTTGTGGGGGGATGATGGTGGTGGTGTTGTGGGATGGAGTGTAGAGGTAATCAAGCAGTATTCAACACTACAATTTGTAGTCAATGATTTGCATCCAATGATGCATGCAGTATCAGATGTTATTCAAAGAGAGTTGATGAGAGCACACTAAGAAGCACGTAAACATGTAACAGCCCTCCATATTTACTTCTTTATACTTTCAGCCCAAGTCCAAAACTTCTCTTCATCACCAACTTCGTCATCTTATTCCTTTCTTTCTTTATCACAGATTCCTTATACTGTAAATAAATCTGACTCGTGGGACACTCGCTGCTATGATTCAATGACTCACTAATCAAACAGCAACACCTCAGAAACATTTCACAGGTATCCAATGATATTATATTTATAAGTCCAAAACCTACAAACATGTCATCCTCCTATAGAAATTTTTTCTTCTCATCAATTAGCTTCAGGCACAAACTGAACGTTGTGCCTATCATACCAAAGCTAGTTAGCAGATTTATTTAAAATACATGAGCATCTACATTTGTAATCAATCCCGAAAAGGACAAAGTTTGTTTCCTATAAATTAAGTAGATATTGTAGCTCCATAGTCCGCGATTACAATAAAGTTCAAATTATACAAAAAAGACAAGCAAAACTGCTATACTTTAAAATACATATTTTAGCAATGCATGCATCCGCCAACTGGACGTGGACACGTATTATACAACCTTAGTTCTTTTTAAATGCCAGCCAGGCATCAGTGCTGCCTAGAACTGCCTAAAACGGTTGCCACTAAAAGCATTAGTTAAAGTTCACTCATGCAACTTCTCGAGCAAGAAAGGAAAGCAAGAGATAAAACTCCTGTGAAGTGCCACCTATGAAGTATGAACATGCATAGCACACGGGTACGACACAACACAAACACAACAAATCCTACTAAAGTAGGACATGGGATACGACATAGATTACATAAATCTCTGCATTTGTTTACATGTGATGCCTATCAAAACCTGTAACTTAAGACATGATCTATAACTTCTATTTGAAGTTTAAAAAAAGAAAAAAAATCTTAAAATTTTAAAGCAAAGATTCAATAAACTAACTAAATTAAGAAAAAGAATCAAAAAATTTGATCCAATACCTTGAATAAACATGTGAAGCCTCTATTTACGTATTCTATCAGTTCAGTATTCCTTTCATGAGAAAAGAATTTTTTATATCTATTTTAGGCAATGAATGGCTCCATGGTCCCCGAAATGCGATCTCTAGGACTTTCAAAAGTTGGCATGGGCCGACAGCTCAGATATGCAAGTTTTAACTTATAAAATTTGACACGTTTTTAATGTGTCCAATGTGTCAAAAGCAAGTGTTGTGTAAGTACCGATATCCGATACTCGTCGGACGCATACGCTACACTCGCTTTGACGTGTGCGTACTTCATAGAGCATCACATAATAAACTATTATAGTGCTTTTGATTCAAATATGGTGACTTCAGGATGCTCTCTAGACCACTGGCTAACAGCAGTTCCCAACAAAATAAGTAGATTAGCTATTTAACCCAATTATACCCATCTGATCAACTGTGTTCACTTAGATAGGCATATTTTACTTAGATAGGTCCACATATGTAGATGCATGGATTAAATACAAAGCAATCAATTGTATCAGTAAAGTACGTAGATGGGTTTAAAACTTCAAATGGAGTGAATGGACACTTCTACTTTGCAGAACTAGCTGGGAATTTGTCTCAGTTAAGTGCATCTCAAGCAATCAATCTGATCCAAATCCCTCCCTCCCTCAGATTTATTTATTTGTTTATATACCTTAAAGAAGAGCTGAGGATAAACTTAATTGATGTGGCTAGCTTAACGGTTAGGTTTCAGAAATATCAGGCGTGTATCAGGCTGACAAGTGAAAATTATACAAGTATGGCTAAAAACTAAAACAATTCTGCCTGAATCCTAATATTATGATTCAATTGTGAATAATCAAGCTCAATTTTGACATATATAGCTGGCATGCCCCTATTCACTAATCTTTCAAAAGCCTTGTGTTGAGTTTGCTCATTCCCTCGTAATTGTGAAAAGGGTTTGGGCCATTCAATATACGCCTGAATATATGAAATTAACAACATTTAATCAATTTACAAAAATACATAAATACTTCATCTTATGGATATTATTCAAGTAAATAAGGGAGCCATGGGACACAATTCATGTCAGACATTTATAACTATACCAGTTTTTAATAGGGAGAACCTAGGCAATGTAGCATCTTTCAAAATGTCAACACTATCTCTTGGAGCTTCTAACCCTTCAGTTGCATTACAATGCCTCAAACCAAACCAAACACCAACAGGCATCCCACTATGACAAGTGTCAGCATCAGATTACATGTTGCGATATATGCTGGACACAGACACTGCACTCACTTTCAAGTATCGATGTCACTTAGTGGCGTAGCCTGTTATCAATATCTTTTCCTCTTGCATTGTGGAGAAGTTGCATTAGAAAGATAAAATGCAGATGAAAAGTAATGAATGCAAGTTTCCATTTGTAGCACTTATAGCAAAACATAATGGACATGTACAACGCTTTCAAGTATTAGCTTATGTACGTTATTAAACACAAATAAATGAGAATCCTATGCACATAGTACTCAAGTAAATATGAAGCAAGAAGCAAGGACAACACACAAATCAGAGTGCACATGATAAACATGATTACATTAAAGGCTGACTGCAATGTAGTTAACTAGCATAAAATCAGCTTTTTTACTTCTTATTTTGAAATATTAAAAGAATAACTCAAAAAATCTATGTTGCAGTATAGAAGAAACTTTGATTGGATCATAAACTAATATACACTGAAAGAAAGAAAAAATAATAATAAATTTCCGGCTACAAAACCAGAAGCCACGGGAAAAAAAAAAAATCTGGACTACAAAGGTAAAAGTAGTAATTATTAAAAGCTAGGGCTTTTAATTCATAAGCATTCATAAAAGCTATAAATTATTAAATTTATAACATGTTCACATTCAGATGTGAATGCTGGATTCCACTGAATAACATCAGAAGATTAAATGAGCTGTCATATACAAATATATTAAATATTTAACATCCAATAATGTAAAATGCTAGAAGTACATAGCAGGAAATAGTAAAAGAAAAGAAAGCTACTTAAACATTTAACTTGTGATGTTATTATCTTAAAAATATAGAAAACTAGGACAACCTAGCTACAAAAGAAAAGTATGAAGAACTCTATCTAATGTTTTGATTGAAATATACCTTTCACCCTTGTCAAATCCAAATCTAGCGCCAAAATAAAATGCAACAGCAAGTAGCCATGCATCACTGTGCACAGCCACCAAGGATAACCAATCTTTTTCTTGCATTCCATCTCGAGCAAAGTTGATGCCTAATGCAGGCTCAGGAAGCTCTGGAGGAACCTCTTCTGCAGGTAGAGTAACTTCCCAGTGCTCATTGGGAAATCCATAGAGGCATAAATTTTCCTTATCTGCATGAACATATCATTAAAATAAGAGAATAAGCAGAACTTCTTACAAAAAAGGAATCTAAACAATTTCGCAGTCCAGATAAGTTTATAAAACTGTTGCCAGAAAAATATAACCAAGTTTTTGAAGTAGGTAACAAACTGAACCAAGGAATCAAGATGCTTATAATGTAGTGTGCTCATTAGGAAAAATACTATTCATCTAAAGTAACATTCTCACTAACATGTCAGATATTTGAACATCAATTTAGAAAAAAAAAAAAAAAAAAACAACAATCACAAGGAATCTTTGTTAAAAACCAAAACAATAGAAAAATGGGAATCTACTCAGATCACTAAAAACAATAATCCAAAAATAAAATGATAAATAAAGGAAATTTAGATAAAATACATTAAGACCAGTATCACCACAAAATTTCATAACGTAAATAAATCTAAAATCAAGTTAAACTGAAGTACAATGTTACCAAAAAGCAAGAGAAAACTAGAACTCCACGTCATGACTATACTCAAAAGAGCTACTGTCTACTGAGAGAAAATTAGAAATCCACATCACATTTAAAACACATTAAATATCGTTCAATGACATAAAATCTCCCAAAAAACCCAACCATGCAATCATCTAAATCAGTTGGAATGACAAAAAGGAACAAAAAAAATAATCAATAGCAAAGGCAATCGCAGATATGGATTTGAGAATAGGCTAAGCATTAAGCCAGTTGACTTCCCATAAAATTGATAATTAAAACAGAGCCAAGACTACAGCTGATACTCTCAGCACAACTATGCAATCAACCCAAGCTAGCACAAAACGAATAACAATTATTATGTGCAAATTAAGAACTAAAATAAGGAAATAATGTATTAAATAAAACCTACCTCAACAAAAAAACAAGAAATTACCCAAATTAGCTGAAGAAAATCAATAGATTAATGAAGTAACAAAAAAAAATGTTGTAATATGGGGCAACACATGTCTATAAATCAACTGTAAGTGCATTCTGTCAACTAATTTCCAAAATTACAATAACAAGTAACAGCAATACTAGATAAGGGAATCAAGCATTTAAATAAGACACGAAACTAGACAGGCACAGAAACAAGAAATTAATAGCGCATTTCAACTTCCAATTCTTAAAAGTAGCAGAAAAGGGAATTAAATTGACAAAAACCAACTGGTTCTTCACAAACCAAATGCAAAATGAATAGCCAGGAAGATATGACAGATGAAAACAGCTTATATCATATCAAGCCAAATCCAATTCCCAAAAGTATGTCTGTTAAGCTACACAACATATGAGAAGCAATCATTCCAATGACCAAATTACATTGAAATTAAGAAACACGTAAGCATGTTCCAACTTCAAAATTAGATATTGAAAAAACAAAGAGAACAACAACAGAAACAAACCAAACTACATCCATCAGACCACCTAATCAGTTATGGATGCTAATAGAATTCATGCAGAAAAACCTTGGATAACATTAAGTAGAAATAAGCTAAAGAACATCAAGCAAACTGTAAATGCAACTGAGATTGCAAGTCTAAATACAATTATTAACTTCTCAATTGATAACATTAACTAAGGCATGAATGCCAACAAGATAAATGAACAAACTAAAGGTATATTCCAGTAATTAATAGCACTATTAAGATTATGGTACAATTAATGTCACAAAAGCTACCAATTTACACAGCTACATGATAATGCAATTTAATATAAACAAAGCAATTTTGACGCAATAAAAACAACATTCTACAACATAATTTAACTTAATTAAGCACTCTGAACTCAACTATACTTTAAAAACAGGTAACTTCAAATAGATACCAAATACATGCCCATGCAAAACCCCTAACTAAGTAACTAATAAGCTAAAAGATGCCAATTAAAAAAAAGAAAATATTAAAAGAAAAAGCTCGAAAACTATCAACCAAGCTCGAAGCTAGCACAAATAAGCTATAACCTACACTCAAGAAACCAATTAAAACAAGCGAAACAACACAATAAATAAAATCTACAAAAAAATAACACTCAGTTCAACCTCAAAACTACAAACAAACTTAAACTATTCACCCAAATCTAGCCAAATCCACGTTAAAAATCAACCAAAATTAGAACTACATATCGAATCTACAAAAAAAAGTCGAAAGAAACCCTCACCTGGGTCGCACTGCTGATAGAAATCCTCCACATCTGCACCAAAAAGAAAAATCCCAAAAATAACCAAATAAATCACCGAAAATTCCACAAAACCCTAAAAAAAAAAAAATCAAACTCCCCCGATGAAATTACCGGTGGTGAGAGCCCTAATCATGCCGGCCCGCCTCCCTTTGTAATCCCTAAACACCTCCTCCACCGTCCGAGGGTTGTACTGCGCCGAGCCTCCGTCCATCGTTGACGAAGACAAGGAGGGGATTTCGGAGATTTGAAGGGTAAAAAAGAAAGAATCGAAGGGAAAATCTTCAGAAAAAGGGAAAGGACTAGGGTTTAGCCGTTTAGGAAAAGGGAAAGAAAAAACTAAAATAAAAAAAACATAGAAAGTAATTTCGTATTATTTATTTGTTGTTATTGTTATTATATTTGACCCTGATAAACTCGAGAGAAGAGCGGACTTGAAAGGGGTTGAAATCGACGGGATTTAACTGAATTGGACGCAGGAGCATAAAGTCCGCCAGGGCGTTAGTTTGAAAGTAGTTCGCACTCCTAGGGATTTCCGCATAGAAAACTTTTGTGCGGGTATGAGATCTGCAAGATAGACAGTGGATGATTGTTCTCGTATAGATATCTTAATGCGGAAATTTATGGGAGTTTCCAAAGGAGCACACCATTTTTCCTACTGAGACCACTTTATAGTGTTTTCTCTGAAGTCTGAATATGTATAAAGTGGGCTCACTAAGAAAAAAGGTGTGCGCCCTTAGAAACTCCCAAATTTATTAGTTTGGTTAGGGTTTCGGGTTCTGAACATTCTTCCGATGCTGTCGGGATGGGACCGTACACGTCTGCAGATTTAGTCCGATAAGATTTTTTTTTTTTTTTTTTTTTTTTTTTGCTTATAACATCCTCACCATCAGAAACTTTTGAAATTGTTCTGTTGTTAATTTATAAATTTTAATTAGTTAAGAATTCTATTTCTCTAATAAGTAGTGCTAAGTTCATCCTTACTTATAAAATCCTAACCAAATTAGAAATCCTCCAGGTTGAGTTTTAGTTCGACTGTAATTAGATTTTCTCCAATAACTGTACTTTCTAATCAACTAGGAATCAATTACTTAGTTTCAATATAAAAAAGAATTCCTTAAACATTCAAATCATATCGATAAAATTTATTATTAATTAATCATGATCAATCACCGAAGCCGAACAGTATGCATTAAAACCGCAGGATTTTAAACCGAGACAAATGGGATTTTTCTTTTTTATCTTTTCTAATATATTTTACTGTATTGATAGTTAAAAAAGAAACATCTAATTCTAATTTAGTTTTAAAAAATTATGGCAAGATAAAAATTAATATTTAAAATAGCAATAACGGTAATATTTTGTTTTTATTAAGTTATGTCATATATAACATAATACATAATGTAAATTATGTAATTTTTTATTTTATTTAATTAAAAAAATATAAAACTATATAAAATAATTTTTATAAATTGAATTTTTTTTTAAAAATATCTAAAAAAAGAATATAAAATTATTTTGTAATATATAATCTATTCTAATTTTATATTAAGTTTTACAATAATTTTTACATTTATTTTTATAAATTATATTAAGTCTGCAATCGTAATTCCAGTTATTATCTAAATATGAAAATAAGATTCTAATTTTTTATTTCAATTTTAGTTATTATCATTATTGTAATTTATATTTTGTAATGTTCAATTTATCTTATTTATAATTGTTGATTTCAGTTCAGTTAAAAATTCTATAGAATCAATAAGATATTTTAGTAACTAAACAGAAATTACAGCAAGCGAACAAAGAAACAATCATAAATTAACAAGTTAGCAATTCCACAAGCAATCAAACAAACTATAACTAATTAATTAAGAAAATTACAGCAATTCGCTAATAATCAAAATAATAATAGAAAAATTATTGAAAAAATAATTGTAAATAATATAATATAATATAATATAACATAAAAAACATACTGTTACAATGCACTGAGTTATTTCCAATTGTTACGTAGCGTTGAGATTCCATAAGGTTACATAATGCAATATAACGAGTTTCATAACGCGTTATTTTTAATATTGATAAAAACTAATACATTTTTTCTTGATCTTTGAGTAATTGTTTGCTTATTAGTTGACCATCTGAATACACACAACGATAATTAGTTTTGATGGCATAGATATGCACATAATAACACCAACGTAAACTCTCATATACTGAAAACTACATCTCCTCTTGTTGAGTGGTACTACATCTTGTTGTTCTGCATTCGCAATTGCATGATCGCTGGTGAGTCCATAGCAAAAATTAATCAATAACAAATTCTCAAGGCACAAAGGGGAAATTCTTATTGAGAGGCAATCAGGTGATTGTGTTCTCTTCAAATAACAATAGTAATTATGATAACAACAACAATAATACGGCTAACAAAAGAAAATCTTAAATGTTTGGCTTAAAATAACTGCAGTTATTTCAACTCCGACTCCAGGAAAGCTTGGAAATGAGTCAGAATTCTGACATCCCAACGGGATACTGAAACAATCCATACTAATAGACAATTCTCTCCACCAAACAACCAAGGGCCTATTAACAGTAAGAAGCTAACCGACTACAATAGGTCATAAGCATAGTCTCTTCATTTGCTAGTAATAAGTTAATTGACATACAATCGTTTGGGCAAGCTTCAATTTTTTCCAAACACAGCTTGATTTTGATTTTTGACCTACTTATACAATTCCACATAAAGATATATGAACAACAAACAAACAAATTGTGTAATCACAAAAATAATCATTTCATCCCTTCCATAAGCTTGTCAGGAACAAACAGCAACACTTCCATGAAAAATATTCCCTATCCTTAATTCTCAACCCCTTCTCTGTTCATGTAATCATAAAGTCTGAAGTGCTGGGTAAATTTAGAATGATAACAATCATTCAGAAATTTTAAAACGACTGTATCATATCTTGGACTTCTCCTGGCTGTCGGCATCGTTGTGCGTCTTGGTGATCTTGGAACTACAACCTCCATGGAAACATTCGTCTCCTTCACAAATTTGAAGGCTCTGCACTGTAAAATAGCATGTAGATCATCTTGATGTAGAATCTGAGAAGAAGCATGCAAAATAATCATGAAATGGCCGAGGTAATCTGATGGTAAATCAATTTTTTACTACTGGTGCCCTTGGCACCTTGCACAATAACCAACCTGCACGAACTCAAACTAATTTTTGCTAATTCAATCATCTACTTTTGCTAGTTTTGTACATCTTAATTTGGACCCAGAAAATTAGGCTTGCAAAGGTTATTCGTTCCGGTTGTCCGCTCGAATTTCAAACATGAAGACCTAATTAAAAGTGAAGCCAGAAAATTATCCCAAGGAACAATCTCTCATTATTAATCCAAACATTTTAGTCACCATAACTTTAATTTACTTTACAGAAAGATTTCTTATGTCCCTGAAACCCATAGAATTCCTTGTGTCCATAAAGCCATAGAATTTGAACCAATATAATAGTCGTCAAAAATCATGATATTTAAGAAATACGATGTAAGGAAAGAAAATAGTAACACTGGAGATGGCTATTACTCAAGGAAATTAGTTCACGACAACATATTGAAGCCCAACCTAATTTCGATAGAAGACATTAAAAAATCAACTAAGACTCAATCAGATTAACTAACAGGTTCTGAATTAAATTTGAAAACTACATGCTTCCAGCCAAATCTTCCATTTGTAAATCAACGAGAAAATTAAAATAGTATTCACAAAGCAAGTTCATGTTGTAGAACTTCCAGGTAGAGAAGAAAGCTCTAAAGTAATGGATTATTACCCATGATGTTGTCACCAGCATTATGGCTCAATTTGATTTCCCGTGTATCGGGAACATACTTATCCAAGAATAACTGGATCGTTCTCCAATAGCGACTGCCACCGGAAAGCCATGTGTCCATATGCATCCCGGTTGGAAAATCAACAAATAGACACTGTTCATTATGTTCACGTGCTTTATCATACAGCGTTTGCATGTGAGGAGGAGGTACCAACTCATCTTGCAACCCAGACAAGAATAAAATAGGCTGTTTGATCTGCAAAATCAAATCAAAAGATAATAATAATAAGTATATAGGGGGAAAAAACACTTGCTTTAGGCCATTATTGGTACTGGTACTATCAGAACTGTTTAATGATGAGTGGATCAGTGGCGAGGCGAGAGGAATAAAATATCACATTCAATCAAGAAAGGTGCTATACTGAAGGTGCAGGGGTGCAGAAGAAAGTAAAGAGGTATATAAGGACGTCCCAGATTGGAACCTGCACAGAGCACCCAATAGAGTGCACCTACTTTTCGTTAAAACAGTAGGAAAGCAGATAATCTTATTAAAGTGACTAATGGCTCCCAAATAAGAACAAAACCAGACACATATTGAGTACCCGTGAAACTAAATTTGGACTAATAGGCCAAAACAAACACTGATTACGCCTATATTGGCCTGACTTGGCCTTACTCTGTCTTCAACAAAATCGACTCCTAAATCAGCATGGACTAGCCAAATTTGGGTGTTGGTCATGCTAAAGTAGCCTGACACACAACCTGAAGTGGGCAAATCTACCACAAACAAGGTGACTAAAAGCCTTTAGAGCTCCATAAAAGGGTGCTTCATGCATGTGAAGTCCAAAATATAATAATCCAGAGGTTAAAAGTTCCAAGGCCCCATAAAATGATGAAAGAGGGGGTTGTCACGCATGCCAACATTAAACCAGAGCGATGAATAAGGCGCCTAGGCCCTAGATCTTTATCAACACAAGTTGTAGAACCATGTGTTCTATTTAAGGTCTGAGAAATGGAATAACCTGTTCGCAATACATCCAAAACTGCTTGTTTCAGACACAGCTTTATCACCCCGTTATATGAGCCTATAAAGCACGGACACTTAATGAATGTTATATCCATATTGGATTCATATCGGAGACTGATACTTGAACAATACTTATCAATATATATCGCACATATTGAAACCGTGTCAGATTTTAAGAATCCAAAATTTGTGTGTCGGAACTGTGTCTGCTTTCAAAAATTCATAGAAGATTGTGTGTGTTGATGTCGTGTCTGCTATCAAAAAGTCTAGAGATCGCATGCTGAGTACCACGGGGCCATAACTTGCATGTTGGAGTCATACATTGCCTATCAAAACTCATAATTGTAAGACAAAAATTCATTTGACATAAATGCATATAAAAGTTAATATGCCCCAAATGTCTTGCAAAGACAGACATTTTACATATTTTATTCAAGTTAGTTGTACATTAGCTTGAACTTAGATTTTGTTTTAATATAGTTAACTTGATTTGAATGTATATTTTAAATTATTAAAAAAAATTCTTTTCTTCCAACTTTAAAGAAAATGTCTAACGAAATAAATTTTGATGCGCATTATACATATCACATGCATGAATACGCACATATTTATATCGCCATGGTCCCGTACCCTATTTTTTTAGGATTTGTCATGTCCACGTGTGTGTGTTGTGTTGTACATGTATACTGTGACTGGGTTCATGCTTTATAGATATGAGCCGCTCCCCTCTCTAAAAATAGATTTATCATCACACTTCAACTTGAGCCTCCGTAACCACTTTAAACTGTCAAGAAAACCCGAAGGTTGTCAAGCACTTCAAATTGCACCCTCATAGTTATCATCAAATTGACAAGTATTCTTCTAGAATTTAGACTATTGTTATAACATCTGATATTAAAACATAAACCTATTATATTTATGTCACACCTTCGTAATGACCCTAACCCATATCTCTCTGTCGGGATATTCAGTATTGGCCATATTAGTCCGATAGCCCGGATACCTATATTATTGGTCTAATACTAAATAAATCGGTTATACCTTCCATTCCAGGCTTGGACAAAAGATTTTGAAGAAGAGGGACTACTCATCACATTTTTTTGGATTTTCTTTATTTCGGGATATTCACCATAGCTTAATTTCATTATTTTTTCAAATTCTTATTTCTCCTACACCATCTACTAACTTTCCATTTACTTTGGCATGGAAACTTATTAAGGAGTGGAGAGAATGAGTGGAGGACGAAAAGGTGGGAAATGCATGGACTCTAAGGTCAAGGTGGCATGTGCAAGGGGTGACTAAGCATGAGGTGTAAGGTTTTAAACATGCATATAAACCCTTTTTATCTCCCTCTCCACCTCATTTCTCTTCCTGTTTCTCTTGTTACCAGCAAGTAACACTCTCCTCTGAAATTAAAAAAAAAAAAAAAAAACCTTAATTTCAGCTTTTTTCTTCCTCCTCCATTCAAGATTCCATGGCAAAACTTCTAAATTCATCCTGTAAGTTCCCACAAATTGCCAACCCCCTCCATAGGGCTCTCTACTCCACACCCTCATCATCTCAAGATACCTCTCCAACTCCAACAAAAAGAAGAAGGGTTGACTACCTTGTTGCAAATCCAAGAAATCAAGTTTTCGGTTTCTGCTTCTTTCAAGTTCACTTCAAATCCAAGACAAGAAATCACACTACCACTCTCTCAGGGTGTTAAATGCATAAAAGCAAACTACAATGCTTGTTAGATAAGCCATGAGAATGTGTAGGACTGTTATAGAATGGTTGTGTAAACTTTAATTCATGTACCATACAAACCATGCACAGCGTGTGAAGTGAATATGTCTAGTTCTAAAACACCTCAATAAAATGGCCATATATTTTGCAACCAAACTTGGACTGAGCTTATACTTGATCCGTTGGAAAGCTAACTTCAAGCCCCAAAACTTTCTTCTATATGGAGTTTGCTAGTTTCAGCTTTATCCATGTTAACATGGACTTGAAGTTGATATTTCTCCATGTCATCATGTGAATCTGATTTTACTCGCTTCTTAATGATTCATATACAACTTTAGGAACCATTGTTCATGTCTAGTATTAATCGTGTATGTCGCATCATCCACATGTTAATATTTGTGCATACTTTTCCTAGTTGTGCTCAGTGTTTTAAATATCGGCCGATATACCGGTATATCGGCCGATATATCGTTAAAGTTGAAGAAACGAGACGATATGGGCATTTTTTTACCGGATATCGTTTTGGACCGGTATGGGCCGATATATCGGCCACGTGGCGATATATCGGCCGGTATCGATATGTCTAATACCGGCCAGTATTTAGTATTATCGGTTATTGGGTTTTGGTTACGGTTTAAACCCAATAACCCGTTCAGACCCGACCCGTTAAGATATAAAACGGGTCGGGAGGGGGGAGAAATCCTATTTTTTCGCGAACTCTCTCTCTCTCTTTCTCTCACGGCGATCCGAGATTCCCTCCCGCGACCAAAACCCTAACCCTAACCCCAAATTTCCCAAAATCCACCGTAAATCTCTCTCTGATTCTTTTTCTTCCACTCTCTGGCTCTCTCTCTCGTTCTCTCTCCGCGACCGTCGACCGATCGAGACGAACGGCCGAACCCTAACCCTAATTTCCCATTTCCCAATCCATCTATAAATCTCTCTCGTGTTCTCTCTATCTTTCTTCTCCGCTCTCCATAGCTCTGGGGGTCTTCGAAGGGTGATCGCCGTTCGCCAGAGGAGCAGTCGCCGCCGGCCAGGTAAATTTAAATTTGTTTTCTTAATTTAAATTTGATTTAGAATTATAAATTTCTTCAATTTCTTTTATAATTGTGCTATTTAGGTTTAATTGATTGCGATTTATGTTGGATTTATTTTTTTTGGTGTAATTTGAGGGGAATTGTTAAATTGGGAGGGCTGAACAGTGAATCTGCGGGTAGGGGAGTCTACAGTGATTCCTTGAGTCACTGATATCACTGATTCACACTGAATCAGTGAACCGAATCACTGATTCAGTGTGAATCAGTGATTCAAGGAATGATTTTGTGTGAATTTTGAGTATTTATTATTTATATGTAACTATGTATTCACTGATTTTGTTTCATGCTAGAATCTAGATTCACTTTTCATGAGATTCCATCTACGTCAATAACTAGAGTTTAGGCAGACCTGATCAGTAGTTAAACAGAGGTTCCAAAGTTTGATTATTACTAGCAACGTAAATTCTTTTAAAGTTATAAAAGAATTTAAATGACTTAAGCTTGCAATCTCATATAGTAGCCTCAGAGAACCACCCTGCTGACATTTCACTTTCAACTTGAATGATTTCCATGTAAATGTTTAATTGGAGCAATTAAAGAAGGGGTGATCTATTTCGTTAAGCTCTAGTTAATGAAATGCGGGGACCTATAGCCACAATTTACGCTATTAAATCAATGTTATTTAATCAATTATTTATAAATTAAGTGCAACAATTATTTAGCTATTTAATCAATTAATTGTTTGTCCTTTTCACTCCACTTTTTTGAAGTCAGAAATAGTTTGAAAGATGTCCTCTTCTGGTGCTTCTAACGTCCAAGAGAAGCGAGGAGGTAAAGATCCAGCTTGGGAATGGGGGAAAAAAGTACCCAATAAGCCCAATAAAGTAGAGTGTAATTTCTGTAAGAATGAATATGAGGGAGGCATTACTCGCTTGAAGGAACATTTAGGTCATGTCAGCGGGAATATCAGAGGTTGTCCTCTGGTCCCAGATGACGTGAAGCAGAAAGCTCTGGTAATGCTAAGTAAAACTAGAGAAGTAAATGAAGGAAAAGCAACAGAACTTCAAAATTTGTTAAAAAAAGTTCGTGTTGGGGAAGAAGAAGATGAGGAGACAGCTCGAGAGGAGTCATCTTCTCACAAAATAACAGGTCAATCTTTCCGCAAAACAACAGGACCGATGGATCAATTTGCAATTCGATCGGTCGAGGAAGCAGTAGAAACAGCTAAAAAACAGTCTGCCGTGCCATCAGCCTCCAGAAAAAAGGCCAGAGACGATGCAATTCGATACATTGCCAGGTTTTTTTATGAAGGAGGGCTTGCATTCAATATTGCTACGCAGCCAGCTTTTATGCAGATGGTCCAAGCCATTGGCATGTATGGACCAAACTTACAGACTCCTATCCCATATGAGCTAAGCGAGACTTGCCTCCAAAGAGAGGTCGAGGAGACAAATGCAACTCTTGAATCATTCAAACGGAATTGCCGAACAAATGGCTGCACTTTAATGACTGATGCGTGGTCGGATCGGAAAGGGAGAAGTTTAATGAATATCGTTGTTCATTGTCCGGCCGGTACAGCCTTCTTATTGTCTCAGGATGCATCTTCTGAGAGACACGATGGCAGTTATATCCACAAATTTGTGGAGAGGGGAATGAAAGAGGTTGGCGCGGAAAATGTTGTACAGATTGTGACAGATAATGCCTCGAACAATATGGCTGCAGCAAATACATTGGCTCTGACGCATCCAAATATATTTTGGACACCTTGTGCAGCACATACAATTAATCTGATACTTGCGGATATTGGAAAGATTAAACATATCCGAAGGGCAATTATGATGGGGAGATCAGTCTCCGTGTACATATACAGTCACACCAAATCTTTAGATATAATGAGAAAGGCGATTGGTGGAGAGCTAATAAGGCCGGGTACAACTAGGTTTGCCACGGCATTTCTCTCTTTATCATCAATCAGAGAGAAGAAAAAGGAGCTGCAACATATGTTTATATCTGATGACTGGATGGATTGCACTCTTTCCAGAATAGATGCAGGCAAGAAGGTATTTATTTTAATTAATAAACAATTTATTTTATAATTTTAAATTATATATTATTCATTTTTTTTTAATACATTTTTTTATGAATGTTTAGGTTGCAGAAATAATTGCTAGCAATAAATTTTGGGACAACACAAATATTGCCCTAAAAGTATTCACTCCACTAGTGAAAGTTTTGCGTAGAGTTGATGGGGACAAGGTCCCTTCAATGGGCTTTCTGTATGGTGACCTAGAGACTGCTAAAGAGGAGATAAGAGATGCTCTGGGGGGTTTAGAGAAGAAATATCTTCCAATATGGAAGATTATTGATAAGAGATGGGAGGAAAAACTTAAGGGTCATCTGCATAGAGCTGGATATTTCTTGAACCCTCTGTATTACTATGCGAAGCAGCCTGAGATTGATGCTGATGGGTCGTTCATGTCGGGCTTCGTTGCCGTGATACACAGATTCTATCCAAATGATCATGATAGAATTGATAAGATTGCACAGCAGCTCCCAATGTATCAAAATCAAAATGGATCATTTGAAATGTCTTTTGCAAGGGCAGCAGTAAAGAGAATCATTAATCCAGGTATGCATTTCAATTTAAGAAATGCAAAATTCAATCTATTTTTAATTAAACTACGAAATAACTAATAACTATTTCTAAATATTCATTGCTAGCTCAATGGTGGCAATTCTACGGGACAGATGCTCCCGAATTGAGGATTATGGCAATGAGGATTTTGAGCCTGACAACCAGTTCTTCGGGTTGTGAACGGAACTGGAGCACATTTGAGATGGTATTACAATTTTAACTTTTCTAATTAAATATTTCTTTCTCCCAAATAGATATATTCTAAGTTCGTTTCATGTGATTATCTTTTATTTAGGTGCATACGAAGAAAAGAAATAGGCTAAGTTCCAAGAAATTGCATGACTTAGTTTTTGTCAAATTCAATGCAAGGCTCAAGAGCAAATTTTCAATCCCAAACAGAGATCCACTAGTAGCATACAATGAAGAGGAAAAGGTCACCGAGTGGTTCATGCCTGAGAAAAAGAATGGTGATCCTCATGAGACTAGTGATGATGAAGTCTTTCCTGGAGAACAACTGACTTTTCGACAGGTGTCAATTGCTATGGGTGCTAATCCGAAGAAGAGAAAGAGTGGAAGAGTTAAGGCATCTAAGTCGAAGAGTAGTAAAATTTCAAAGGGAAAAGCACCATCATCTTCAAAGTCTAAGCAGCGGCACGCATCAGATGATGACGATGAGGAAGAAGTTGACACATCATCATCAGATTCGTCATCAGATGATAATGAAGGCATGCCAACAAATGAACTAGTCGACTCTGAATCTAGCTAGAAAATATGTTGTAAAGACTGATATTTAAAGTTTCTAGCATGTTTCAAATAAACTCATTTAAAGGACAATGTTGTAATTTTATAAATTATATCACTTATGTATTGCAGAAACACTTTTCTTTTATCTTGAAAACTTATTTTTCTTTATTTTATGATTGTATTTCGCTCTGTCTCTGTGCATATGCGAACGTTCTAAACGATATCTGCAAATTCGTAAGTTGAATGTAAATAAGCCAATGTAAGTGCTATAAACACATTTTATGCGTTTTCTTATATTCTATATAGCCAATTATATGATTATTCTTTAACTGGTATGACACCGATATGACACTCCGGTATTTACGGTCATATCCCGATATCCCGCCCGGTATCCGGTAACTGGTATGCAATTTGACTGACCGGTACGAGACCGGTATCCGATATTTAAAACACTGGTTGTGCTTATGCAATGTTTTGCTTAATGATAAAATCAGGTTTAATCATGAGATAATATAATACTAATCTGTACATGATTAAAAGTTAATGTTCATGCCTTATATTATGTGTGCATGACGTATCCATTGCATGTCACTGTTTGCATATCATGACGTTATTTATTAAATTGCTTGTACATGGATAACTAGAACATTGTTAATTAAATGAATAAATACACATGGATTATGAGGGAACTAGATAACTATATTATATATATACACATATATATATGGTACTTTATAAGTTAATATCACATTAGCCTCCTCTTAGGTGGGAACAAGAATATCATATTAACCTTTTTCAGGACAGGAACAATGACATCATAGTTGTTGAATCCAAGGTTGAATGGAATACTTCTAAAGCACGTATCAGATTCATCCAAATAGTTCCAATCAAGACTAATGAATAAAAAGATTAGCTTAGCACCAGTGTTGTTTATTTACAAGACTGTTAGATGTCGTACTGCCCATTGTCTGGCATATAAATAATACGCACTCACCATCCTTTGCTTTCATGTAATTCATTCATGCATTTTTTTTATGAGCGAGTTTTTTTTTAATGAGCACACACTCTGATTATATTTCTTACCAGTTCTGATATTGAGTCACACAATCGATATGCCGAGAAGTATATCCTGTACCCACTACTCAGTGACCAGGAAGGAAGAGGCACAGTGATAGATGTCGAGTCCTTTCATTGTGCCAGTCCTTTGGTTTAAGACGTGGTCTTTTTGTTATGTATGCTAGTAGGCCCTTCTCGACTCAGTTGTATTCCTTTTGTATCTTTTGTATCTGTACGTGCTCTACCCTTTGGTTTTGTATCCTTACGTGTCATATCTTTACTAGAGTAGCGTACCTTTTTCATTTACACGTGTATTCTTGATTTGCTTGTTAAATGAATGTTACATATTATATTGTGTAGCAGAGCGTTGTTATTGGAACCCGGTAATACTTTATCAATTGTGATACTTGAATTGGGATAATATTAAATACAATAGTGATGATATCTTACAGCCTTATGTACCCTTCATACTGCATTTTAGGGGTACCGCCGGTAACACTTTACGTGGAAAATTGGGCGTTAACACACCTTGATTGCAGCTTAAATCAGAAACATTGATCTATACCCATGTAGCAGATCCATATTTGGCAAAGGGAAGTCATCATTCATATCAACAAATTATTATTATAGTTTCCTTAACCAAATAATACCCTCTGACCTTGGGTTTTAGCCTACCAGACTCCTAAATTTTGAAGTGAGCTGCCATAGGGGGCTCAATTGCACCATGAACTTGGCCCTCTACAACAACTAAGCATTTTATCCAAAGTACTTGGAGTAGGCTACATGAACCAAAAGAGAATCACGCCAGATCGATCACATTGATAACCCTTCTCCATTCATTCCTATCAAGTAATATCTCCTAATTTAAACCTCTAAAATCCATATCTTTTCATATCACCTCTATCCATATTTTATAAGGTTTTTCCTTCACTCTTTTAACTTGTCCTACATTGATAAGCTCCTCTCGTCGAATTGGTACATTTGTAAGTCTACATTGCACATGACCAAACCATCGTAAGCGATTTTCTCGCATCTTCTCATCGATAGGGGCTACACCTATCTTAGTACGAATATCTCTATTTCTCACTTTATCTCTCCTAATGTTGTCGCATATCTAGCGAAGCATGCCCATCTCTACTACACTTATCTTCTGTGAATGACTTTTCTATATACCCCAACATTCCATGCCATATAATAAACTTGGCCTAATAGCAATCCTATAAACTATAAAAAATTTCCTTCAGTCTTAACGGAATATTACGGTCGCATAAAACTCTCGTTGCACTCCTCGATTTCAACCAGCCAGTTTGTATCATATAATTGACATCATTATCGATTTCTCTATCATTATAAATAATAGAACCCAAATACCTAAAGTGACTGCTCATTTGTATCTCTTGCTCATCCAGTTTTACAGCACTACAGTTTAGAGTCCGTCGTTTACTAAATTTACACTCCATAAACTCTGTTTTAGATCTACTCAATCTAAAATATTTAGATTCTAATGTATGGCTACATAACTCTAACTTGACATTCACCCTTACTCTTGTCTCATCAACTAAGATAATATCATCAGCAAATATACACCAAAGTATCACATTCTGAATAGCTCTAGTAAGCTCATCCATCACTATAGCAAATAAAAACGAGCTCAATACAGATCCTTAATGCAATCCAATTGTAATAGAAAATTCACATGTTATACCACTACATGTTCTGACATTGGCCACTACTCCATTATATATATCCTTAATTATATCGATATACTTGATAGGGACTTTTTTCTTCATCAATGTCCACCAAAGCACCTCTCGTGATATCTTATCATAGACTTTCTCTAGGTCAATTAATACCATATGCAAATCTTTATTTCTCTCTCGAAATCACTCTATAAGTTGACAAGTAAATGAATAGTTTCTATTGCTGATTGCCCTGGCATGAATCCAAACTGGTTCTCCGATATTTTAACAGTCTGCCTCAATTTATGTTCAATTACCATTTTCCAAAGTTTTATAGTGTGACACATGAGTTCTATTCGACGATAGTTAGAATAACTCTAAATATCACCCTTATTTTTATACAGAGGTGCTAAGGTACTCTTCCTCCATTCATTTGGTATTTTTTTAGTTTGTCAAATCTTATTAAAAAGATCTATCAGCCATCTCACACTAATCCCTCCTAAGTATCTCCATATCTCTATAAGAATCTTATCTGGACCAACAGTTTTTCTTGATTTCAGCTTCTTCAATACCTCTTTTACTTCAAATTATTTAATTTTGCGCATAAAACTATGATTTATATCCTCACACTAAATAGTAAGATCTTCCAAATCTTGAGTAAAACTATCATTATATAATCTATCAAAACAATCTAAATCTTTCTATCTTTCTTTAATCTCTTCGTTTCGAATTAGAACCTTCTAATCCTCATTTTTAATACACTTTACAATGCATAAGTCTCTAAATCTTCTCTTTTATTCGAGCAATTCTATATATCTTTATTGTCTAACTTCTCGTATACTTGTTTATATAATTTAGTTTTTACATCCCGAACAGCTTTCTTAGTCTCTTTCTTGGCTAGATTATACATCTCAAAACTTATTCCATCATTATTCTTCTTCAAATCTCTATAAAGGTCCCTCTTGATCTGAATAGTATTTTTTACCTCTTCATTCCACCATGATGTGTTCTTACATAGTGGAGTACCGCCCTTCAATTCACCAAATATATGTTTAGCTACCCTCTTAATGCAGTTAGCCATTTTGTTTCATGTTATATAAGGATTATCATGGTCCCTCCAATCTGCTTCTTATACTACTTTATCTACAAAAACTTTTTGATTACTTTCTAATCGCCACCACTCAATTTTAAGATCTAATTTATACTTAATATTTCTAAGTCTTTTTCTAATCCGAATATCTAAAACTAAGAGTTTATGTTGGGTAATTATTCTCTTACTTGGCACTACTTTACAATTGATGCAACTACATCTATCTATCCTCCTTGTTAAAAAAGAAATCTATTTGGCTCGCACTTGATCCACTTTTAAAAGTAATCAAGTGAGAAACTCTCTTTTTAAATCAAGTATTTACTAAAATCAAATCATGAGACAAAGCAAAATCTAGAATTGAGTCACCTGCTTCATTTCCTTCTCTAAAACCAAATCCTCCATATACACACTATCATGGGTATTCCTTATACTATCTCATCTAGATCCTCCCAAATTGATATTTACTAGATTTATCAAGTCCTATTTGTGGTGCATAGGCACTAATGATATTAAAAATTTCTCTATTTAAAATAAATTTAACTAATAAAATTCTATCATCTTTCTCGTAACCTCCACTACATCTCCAAGTAATTGTTTATCTATGATCGCATATATCCCATTATGATTGCTATCTTTACCCGTATACCAAAGTTTATAACCCCAAAACTCTATGACTTTAACTTTCTCACTTATCCACTTAGTCTCCTACACGTACAAAATATTAACCCTCTTTCTAATCATAGCATCAACTAACTCTGTAATCTACTTGTAAGGAAACATATGTTCCACAATGACAACCGAATCTTATGTTCATGAGCTAACTTCTTTACCTCCACCCGCTCATTAAGGTGTGGGAAACCTCTTATATTTGACACCACATCTGGACGCCGACATGAAGCGTCGCTTCTGGGCGACGACCTAACAATTCTCACACATTTTTCACTACACTTAGGTTTCGATGTAACGTGTCGCTCAGTAGAGAACGCCCTAACAAAATTTATATTTTGGCTCATGTCATACTATATGATAATGTTTTACGCTGGCTGTCACTGGCCTACCACAACCCTCCTCTTTTATCCTAGCTTAGGACAAGTAGTGAAAGAATAAATCTTTAAGCACAACACTGGCGGAGTTAACTTGGCCCTCTAAAACCAGTAAACTAATAAATAGGCTGCCTCAAAGCATAATATCCTTGGTAATTGTATTTGCTAACAAAGTATGCAAGGCTAAGCCTACAGGCTCCTGAAAAAAGGTTCCAAAAACTCAATGCTCAAGCCTCATAAAGTTTTAAGCCATCATGACTGTGGTTTAAGTTCCTAAAAGCAGAATAGCATGTCCAATGTCTCATAAATTCATAATATATAAACAAATCATAGAACAGATCCTTTAAAACAGAAAGTAAAAGCCTAACTTATGTGTATCAAACTGATTACACAAATGTTCCCTCCCTGTCAATATTTATATGGCCCAGCAGGAAATAGATCCCAAGGTTCAGCTGAAAGGAAGGAAATCAGAGAATTGCAAGCTCCACATTGAGATCCGAGTCTTCTATCCCAATCCTAGAGGTCCTCACAAGACAAGATCAAATTGCAACTAGAATCTCTTTCCCACTAGGATCCAGCCAAGCATCTTCCAGTCAGATGTACCTTTGTCCAATGGCTTTACAATCATACAACCTAGAACCTCCAAGTTTCACTATTACACAATTTTACTTCTAACCCAAACTTGCTAGATCAGTGCCTGCTCAATTAAAAGGGGTTCTGTATCTATATTTTAGACTTTTACAAAGTCCATAGGTCTAGATTTCAAATTAGGATAGGGCCAAAATCAGGCAGGATCCAAGTCAAGTCATATGTAACTATGTGCTTTAGTTATACTATTCTCTACAATTAACATTATATTGCTGTGATCAAGTATGTAGATCAACTTCGTACTCAAGAAGAAATTTTCACATCAAGATTTGGATAAACAACAACATTCTTAGAAGACATGAAGATATTTCTATGAAAATGACCAGTAAGCTATACTATAGAAAACATAGTCAAGCGACTCAAGCCATATCATGAATTTGACATAAAGTGGGAAGTGTCAGACTTGCATTGTCAATCCTACATTATGGTGATTTGTAATACCAGGTGTGCTCTTTCTAGATAGGATTTGACTTTCCTACTTAGTCCAGGATTATTTTTAATGAATTCCTCATTTCTTTGTGTTCAATTGCTATCTGTCATTAGGTTAGTGCTGGATTGAGAGAGAGAGAGAGAGATTTATACAAGGCATGGAAAAGCATAAGAGTTGTATTTGATTGTCTCGTACTTTATAAACTTCACATTTTTTTGGGATCAAATTCTCTATTCTTTATGCCAGGTGTTGTAAGAAGCAGTCTAGGCAGACACTTAAGCAGGGAGGCATTCTAGACGTTTTGATTAAGCAGACGCCTACAAAGTCTAGGTGGGCCTAAACGGGTGCCCTGGCAGACCTAGGCTCTAGGCACTGCCTTGGACACCTAGAACCACCTAGCGCTTCTTGAAACACTTTTCGTCCCCCTCTATTATAGTTGTAATTTGTGAGTGGTGGCTTCTGTGCATAACTATGTTGGCTATTCATGTTTGTGAATTTCAATATATTTTCTACATGTATAAATGAAGACGTCTGGAATTTTGTTTGGCTAACCAATAGTGTATACTGTATTTGCATGGTTACGGACTGATAAGAATTTACCTAAGCATATGTTTTCCTTATTGTTTTCAATTTTCTGGGAAGCACCCACTAATGAAACCATATTTTGTTTATTTATTTTTGTGTGAACAATATCATGATTCACATTTGAAATATTTATCTCATAAGACGAGCATCTTTGTTAGCCGGATAATTAGAATCAAAACATATTTAAAATAGGCGGGAGAAAAAAGACGAGAATAAGAAAATGTGCTGGAAATTTTTTGTAACAAAATTGCATAAGCAATACATAGTTTTTAATATAAGACAGGCAAATTTGGGCATTCAAAAAATACCTCAGGCCTCAGCCTTGGAAACCAAATAAAAATTAGAAAAGGAGGTGGCTTAGTGCTTGTTAGGGCACTCATAAGCAAGACCCTTTCGAAAAAAAAAGAAAACAAATTACAATGCTTTTGATCAGTAGATTTAACAAATTGAGTTGTAATAACTAAAAACTCAAGAAAATGGTGGAAGGTCATATCATCTAAAAAACATCACTCATAAAAGCCAGATCCCATTAGTGAAAGGATTTAGAGACCAGAACTTACAAAGAAATTAAGCCAAAAATTATAATTAAAAAGGTAGCAAATAATTACTTTTGGTTAAAAATCTTAACGCTGCAGTAGCTGAATCAAATTGAATATGGGCTTTGATTAAATTAGGTTTAAAAATTCAAAACTTGACCATGGGGAAAAAAAAAAACAAGAGGAAGCATGCCATGGAGAGTACAAACTTGTATAAACATATAACAAAAATAACTGGAATAAGAAAAGTCCAAATATGGTTAAACAAAGTTTTAGAGGATAAGCTTAGGAGGACATCAAATACTTTTTCCTCTTTTTGCATTTTTATCCATCAAATGGGTCAATCAACATAAACCAATCTAAGAGATGTGTGTTTATGACATGAAGGTACAGAATGAAGTATGGCCCGCATAGCAAGATATTCATTTAAACTAAAAGCCAGTATAGATGCTTTCTGTAATAAATGTGCTCTCTAAGATTTGAAGGCTAACCTCCCCAATGATATCAATGGTACTCCATGGTGAGCGTACAACAAAATTGAGAAACCTTGGACCTTTGGAGGCACAGCTACCTATGAACCACTTTAAGAAGGGAAGCATGATTCCAGCCATATCCAGTATGGAGGTGAATGTATTTTCCAATATCAAAGCAGAAACCTGACAGATTCAAAACAAACTTTTAATGATCAAGACCCTAAGAAAGCCTTGAATCAGTGAAAATAGCATGCATTTGCCTCTAAATTCACATTTTGTTTGCTGTGAAGATAAAAACTTCCGAACTTTTCAATTCGTTACCAAATGAAACAGCATAAAGCCCATGTTGGCTTACTGAACCTGGTGAAATCTAACAAGGCCAATTGATCTGATATGACCTTGTCTCTTTTGCTTTTGAGATATTTTAACAGTAAACTTCCCTTGCTATCATTCTCTAAAGGATATTAGCCTCTGAAGACAAAATTTTGATAAAGAAAACTAACACTAATGAGGGAGGAAAATATCTCATTCTGGTAGGTCTCTGGCAATGCCCAAATCATATAAAAAGAGAGTCAAAAAATCAAAATAATAATAATAATAATAAATTAAGCACTGGCATAATCATATAGGAAACAGCTATAGTTTGTAATTTATGAAAGCCACCAATTATCTTATCTCAATCAAAACCAATAAACAAGTGTAACTTTTGCTGAAATACACATGAACCTTCAGAATGAATAACTAAATTGACCATATTCCAGAAAGCTAGGGTCTGCTTCATTAATCCAGCTTCACCAAGACACCAAGTAATCTGATCAACAACTATGTGTGTGTGTAGGTGTCTCCTTAGATGACATCCAAGGAGGCACCTACATGGTACAATCTCAGTCATTCATCATAAAATAAATTAAAAGTTATTTAAATGCAACTTTTGCAAAAACACTAAAGTCAAATTGATGTGTGAGTTGTGGGCCCCACAAATAATTACTCCTCTTTCTTTATTCTTATGACGAATGGCTGAAATTGTGCCACGTAGGTACCTCCTTGGATGTCATCTAAGGAGACACCTTAGGTGCACTTCTATATATATATATATATATATATATATATATATATATATATATATATATATATATATATATATATATATATTAGAGCAAGCCATCTCTCCTTTCTTGCAAATCAACACAATTTTGACTAAAGGTTATTCTTTTTTGCTCATGACCTTGCCTGAAGGCTCTACGGGCATGTCATTTGCCATTTAGTCATTATATCTGTGTAATCAAGCATGACAGTGAAACTTTACCCAGAACTTATATGGGGCAACAAAATGCATGCCTACACGAACTATACAGGAAATTGAGGATTTAATGAGCAAAAAAGTTTTTATTTTGTTGGTGGTGTGTGTGTGTACGTGTGTGTGTGTGTGTGTGAGAGAGAGAGAGAGAGAGAGACTCTTAGGAAGGGGTTTGTGAAATCAGGTCTCACAACAGGTTTCCGGTTTTTACCAACAAACAAATCTTTAAGCACATGAAAAACAGATAGGAACACTGTAATCATGCCAGATTAATTTCATCTGAGATTCTACAGCGACCAGCCAATGTTATCTTCTCTGCTTAACTTATGCCAATTAAGAGCTGTTAGCTAATATATAAAATTAATGCGTATAAACTGTCATAGGACCAAATTGCCCATATTTTGGCAGCCATAACTCCATAACCACCATCTCTTTCTACAATTGGTTACTATGGTATTGATATCTATTCCCTAGGGTTCGCTCAAAACCATTTTCATGAGGGATATAGTTTTGGTTTCTCCATAAATCAATCAAAAACGAAATCAATGGCTTTATGAAATTGAAAACATGACATTTTGTAGCCTCTCGATCGAGGGCAAACCAAAACTATACACCACATAAAATTGATGTTTCTTAGCCAAGCATATGGTAACATATACAGTACAGTACAAGGAAATAGCAGTATATCACCAGGTAACATTCGATTTTTCAAACCTGTAAAGTGTAAACTGTAGTCCTTGTCATATCAGGATTGACTCAGGAATAATAATATAAAACAAAACAATCAATAGAGCACTTGTACTGCAAATTTATAAAAGTAAGAAATGTCTGCTTGTAGGGACCTACCTTGTCTGGATTGTTTCTTGCAAGCACTGACCCGACTGCACCTCCTAGAGATCTACCAAAAATTACTAATCTAGATGTGTCTATATCGTCTCGTTTAGTTAGATGATCCAGAGCTGCCTACCCAAAAGATGAAAAGAAACCAGTAAAGGTCATGAAAAGAACTAGAATTAAGAATTTCATTAAAAAAAAAAAAAATAGTAGCACATGCAACATCGCACTATCTCAGCAAACCTGAGCATCCTTTATAATGCCGTGCTGAGATGGGTAGCCATCACTTTCCCCATACCTATCAATGGTAACATTTGTGTCTCATCAGATTCTTGCTGGCACACATATTTTCTAAGAAAGTCACACACATCAAGAAGCTTGCATGGCATACAGATATTAAAAATAAATTTTTGAAAATCTGAAACAATACCCTCGATATGAAAGCATAAGCACATTGCATTGTAGTTTTTGCACCATTATGCGGATAAACTCAAGGCGGTGAGCAATATCTGAAGGATACTGATAAAGGTCATCAAACAGAATAAAAATAAGTTGAAATTTATTATAGAAAAATTATCAGGATACTGCCAGCATTCTCTTGGAAGAAGAGCACAGTTGGACCTGCAGCCGCAACAAGGGAACTGTTATAAAACTACCCATAAACATAGAAGCAATAGTTCTTTATTTTTTTTCCACTGCACATACATATATCACCTAAGCAATAGAAAAAGATATGTGCTCAATATCCATATATCACAGAAGCAATAGGAAAAGATATAGATATTTAGCATGGTAAAGCCACCTCGAATATCATGAAGGTCAGTTCTCCCTAACTGAATGTAGGTGCAAGCACAAAGAGCAGTGCATAATAATGTGCAAATCACATAAGCATGGGAATGAAACTAAAACCCATGAACATATAAGCTTTTCCCTATTAAAGTAATATATTTTAAATGAGAAAAAAAGCAAGGTAAAACAATAGCATGTTGATGGCTAAGAGCTCATGCTCCCTGAATAGCATCTAAGCTTTTTCCTATTAAAATAGGTCAACTACCAAGTTCAGTAAAGAAAAGGGTCCACATAAGACTTGACAAAGTAAACTGAGTTTGAGTTCCAAATTCCTGGTTAAAGAGTGTTAATTTCAAATACAACTGTAACACTAGAACCTTAGAACCAAATATTCCCCTGATAAATAGAGAACAAAAATAATTTAAATCGTTATAAGCAACATAAAAAATCCTAGAAAAAGATCAAGTCTGGGTTCCCACCGTTGTAGCCTAAAGCAATGCATGAATCAAATGTCATGAAAGAGAAGATGAAGGATTTTTGTCTGCAAAAGAAATTCATGCAAGCCCTCCATGGGACGATCTCGTCAACCTCCCAAATGCCTTGTCTTTGGTTTTAAGCTTTTATAAGTTAGCAATTTACACTACTTATTTGTAATAATTAAAATTTTGCATAATGAATATATGCCAAAGCTTTGTTGTAGTAACTTGCATCTCAAATAATCCTTATGGTTCCTTTCTACGTGACCTCGCATTGTCAAAAAAAGAGAAGACCATGTCTATCTTGCAAGATCCGATAATCAAGGAAAACACTTCCCTTATGGCTAAAAGTAAAGACGATCAAGCTCCAACGGTAAGGTACCCATGGCTTCCCTCCGATGAGAGAGAAAGATGGAGAGAGTATTTTTCTAAGATATCCAAAACAATTATAACTACTAGACGAGGATATTTCATGCATGGAACACAGTTAGGTCCACCAGAAGGCTTTCTTGTGCATTCTAGAATGGGGCATAGTGAGCTTCGGTCCCGACATTATTGTCTCTTGGAAAAACCGAAAAGACACCCTCAATAGTATGATGGACATTATTTTTCATCACAAGGATTAGACTGGATCTTGACAAGAGCAATACAAGAAACCATACATTTCCTATATAGACCTAAAATGCCAAGCATAATCACTATTAATGTATTTGATGCACCAAACTCGGCGCATTTACGACAAGTTAACATGATACAAATAACAATGGAAAAGAATTTGTTAAATTGACATCTTCTTTCATTTTGTCTACGATAGTTGGCTTTTAATAGTTAGGACAAACTTTGATAGGATGGTGAAGCCATGAGATGTACTCAGCTTTCTCAATGCTGTATGTGCATGCATGCCACACATGCATCTATATAATTTGAACATGTATGTATATAATGTAGGCATTGTATGAAAATTATCTCTTTCATTTATATATAGTCTGGGCCACGCTTTTCTGTCTTTTGTCCACGTTTCTAATTTCTCCTTTTGACTTTACCATCTCGTCACCTTAACTGGCACTGTTATTCTCTCTTTATTTTGCTCTAACATTTGACATTCAGGAACGTGGCAACAGATCAACATCATTTGGCTCCCACTCTAGTGCGCCATTTGGAGGGAATGAAAGAGATATTGAATAATCTTTCCTACAACAAAGTCCAAATTATGCAAAATTTTAGTATCTAGACTTCAGACTTGTTTGCAGAGGGGTTTCACACTAGGACATAAGTATAAGCCACACTCCAATATTACATAGGAACTATACCTTTGGGCACGTGCAAATGCACATAGTTATACTTTATTAAAGAGCAAGTTTTGCACTTTGGGTCTGTTATTTTTCCACCCAAATTTTTATACCGAAATTGCCCATTCACTTAACTTATGTATAGTTTTTGGTCCATCTATTAACCGTAGTTGTTAAGTTAGTTATGTTGATTTTGGGATTTTGATTTGATATATTGACCGTGAGTTGGTTTTTGGTTTCCAAACAAACTTTTTATATAGATTCATGCAATTACACATCTAAGAATATTCAAATATTGCACGTTCAAAATGATTTAAGTTATAGTTAATGAAAATGACCATTAAAGGTTTGTATGAGATCTCATTGGATTGAGAAAAGAGACACCATGAAGCACTGCATTTTGTAAGACAATGTGTTTATTTTAATTGGTAACATGTTGGGCGTTCTTTTTGTTCTCACAAGAAGGCTTTGCATACATTTCAGAGTTTCATAAATACAATTGCAGATACTCAGGCCTAGTTTAGATGCAAGGTTCATTTAGCGAAACCAGAGCTTTAAATAGGTTCAACACAAAATTCTAGTTTTAAAATTACACCCTGTTTGGATCTCTAAATGAAGTTTCTAAACTCCAGTTTTATATCGTTAAGATCATTTAAACTCCAAAAACAAAACACCACTATAACCAAATTTTCCGAAGTTTTATATCTCTTCAATTTGAAACCTTGTATCCAAACTAGATCTAATTCAAATGAACTTCAGTTTTTTGAAACTAGAGTTTGTATGTTTACAAACTTCAGCTATGTAAGACTTAAGTGAAACCAGAGTTTTCATAAACTCTATATGCAAACTAGGCCTCATATCCATAAAGTTTTGTTTTTCCTTTGTAATCATAATCTGAAGAAAGAAAATGGATGGCTCAAAGAAAGTTATCCAAATAGATAACTAGATTTTAGTGCAACAAATGATTCGAACATAGGTGCTAATCAATTAAAAACCCAATCAGGGAATCGTGGTCATTATAGCAAAGATAAACTCGCATAATTTAATTTTTCAGACAAGGCTTGATTGTAGCATTATATTACTTCACCGACATTGGAAACTAAACTTTCCAACAAAATAATGTCAGCTACGAAGCACGTGGCTTCACAGAATTTCAATAATTTCGGTGATTGGCACATGGAGCTAAACGCATAGTGATGAGAAATACAACATGACATCGGCTTGCCACAGATTATAGGACTGATTTATTGCAGCTATCCAAATTTCACTATAAGCAACTCTACGGAATAGACAAAGCAGATCCTTATAGTTTGATTCGGAGAATGTCATGGCTTTAGATGAGATATTCTTCATTAGTTCGCTGAATTAGATTAGTTGTGGGTGGATAGATCAAATTAGGGGGAAAATCCCCAAATTAAAAGTAATCCCTAACCCTAACGGCTGGCCGTTACCTTTGACGGGAGGGGAGTGCTTGATGAACCAGGAGTGGAGGCGGACGCCGTCGGCGGAGGTGAGCCAGACATCCTCGTAGTCGAGATGGAGGCGGGCGGGGTCGACGGAGTAGGAGCGGGGGAGGCCGGGGAGGACGGGGACGTAGACCATCTTCTCCTGCAGCGCCACCAGCGCCGCCAGTCCCACAACCGCTATGCCGCCCACTCCGTACAACAGCCCTTTCAAGTACGAAGTCATTGATCCCATCAATCGATAGATTGGCTGGCGATCCCCCTCTCGCCCTCGATCGAGAGTGCGCAAGATGCCCTCTTTTGGGTTTTTTTTTTTTTTTTTCTCCGGCGAATTAGAAAACCGAAGGGGATGGTGATCTCGATGAGGGCATCGAGAGAAATTGGAGCGGGGCCGTCTGATGGGTTTGCGTCCTTTACCAGTTGGTAGTGAGAATGAAGCTGAGGGAAATTCTAAATGTGCACCACCACACTTGACTTGGTAAGCACCATTGCCCCCCTATGCTGTGCCAATCACTTTACTATAGGATGTAGTGCTCACCGTGAAAGGGTGGTGCGCATTTAGAATTTCCCAAGCCGTTCGGTGGGGCCCACATCAACTATTCTAGCTGAATCTCCCGACTTAACCCGAAATTCTATTTACACACGCAAATTTATAGATATTAAAATTACAAATAATTATAAATTTATCATTTTTTTTTGACAAAATTGTCCTTTTAAATTTCAAATCTCTAACACTTCTTAAAAATTGAAAAAACTGTCGACTTCTTTTTCTGTTCTTTATAATTATGCAATCTAATCGCACTTACATGATCTTAATTTCTCCCACCTAATCTCACTTTTGGGTTGAATTAACTTTAACCGATGTAGTTTCTTATATGATGAAAATTAATCTAGAATAGCAAGTTTAGGGATATTGGCAAACGGTAATAGAAGAAAAATGTTAATCAATAATTTACGCGACAACTTAGAAGCTACACAGTAATTCTTACTATGAACCCCTCTCATTTCATATAATGTTGTGCAGTTCAGAAACTATAAGTCATGTTGCAATTCTAAGTTCCCCACTTATTTTTTCGAATTATCAGAAACATTTGTTTCTCAAATAAAATGAAAAAGTTTGTTTTTGCTCCAATGTGATCTATTGATCCTCTTTTTTCATGTAAAATTCAAGATAACTGAATCCTTAGGTAGTAACTGGAGGAGACTGGATATACACATGATTAGTGTACATATTAGCAGGTGACAGTCTCTCAATCCTTTTAACCTCCTCTTTATTTGTCTTCGATTGAAACTGGAGCTGATGTATGAGAGTCGAATTCTTATCAAGAAAATGCAGGGCCAATACCATGACAATCGAGCTAGCAAACATTGGAATCGGCCCGAAGATCCACATCAGTAATGTAGTCACACGATACAGAGCTCTCAATCCCATGGACCAGAAATTGCTTCCCTGTTCGACTGCAGTTTGAACGTAGCCGGAGATAAGGCGGGAGCGACGTGGGGAGGGGGGAGACGGAGCCAGGGATGAGGCGGGAGCTACGGAGGAGGAGGCTCTCAGGCAAGGAGCGACGAAGGAGAAGGCTCTCAGCCAAGGAAATTTTGGGGGAAATTGGATGGTGACTAGTGATTGAAAACGGAAGTAGAGAGAGAGAGAGAGAGAGGAGGGTTGAATTTGGATAAAAATTTGGATACAGAGAGTAAATAGATGATTTTTCAAATTAAAAATTTGGTATAAAGAGTAACTAGTCGTCAAGAGTAAATTTTCGTGCCTAAATAGAATTTCTCCAATTTGGCTCTCACTTTTTCTGGAATGGAGAGGGGAAATTCTAAATGCGCCCAACATTTTACTAGTGAGCACCACATGCTATATGGTAAAGTGATTTACAACATAGGGGAAAATGGTGCTCACTGGTAAAATATGGTGCGCATTTAGAATTTGCCAATGGAGAGGGATATCAAATGTCGGGAGTAAAGTCTCATGTTTTGAATCATATTAACTAATTTTAACTTTGTAGAGTTACCATGTAGAATTACTTGAGGTCTAGGTCTAGTAAAATAAAAACTTCAAGATTTTTTATGGTGAATCCCATCTCTCTGAAGTGGCGGAAGAGAGCAGGAACAGCGGCGGTGGAAGTGTACTGGCGGTGGGGGAGATGAGAGAGACAATAGAGAGGTTAAAGATAAGAATATTTTTGTCCTAAGATTTAAATGGCAAAATTGTAAATAAAAATAAATTTTTAAGTGGGCTCACTAGGAAAAATAGTGTGCCCTCTAGAAACTCCTTCTTTTTTAATAATTTTTTGCATGTGAGTTGGCTAGAGTCGCCCCGTCCCTCTCATTCTCTCTCGTCTCTCTTCTCATCAATGACGTTTCAACAAGCTCATCTCCACTATCACTCATATCTCTCTCCCTTCTCAAGTGCATCATCATCTCAAAATTGAGGCTTCTCCAAAAAAATCCCTAATCCTCTAATCCTCTTGAAACCTTAACCCCTCAAAAACTAACATAGGATCGAACTTTGGATTTATGTGTCGAAAGATATGAATTTAGGTTTTTTTTTATATTTTTTTATATTTTTTTTATTTTTATCTTAAGAGTTATTTATTTCTTGATCGATCATAAAAGATAAATTTAGTAACATGAATTTTTCAATATATAATTTTTTTTGCATTCATTTTTCTATGTGTAATTTCTATCTATATTTTTGTTGCATTTTATTCTTATCAATCAATAAGTTTTAATTGAATTCTTTATAATTATTTTTGTACAGCGTTGGTGGACCGGTTTAAAGAAAATTATTTGACTAGTCAACCAAGTCTATGAATTGGTCGACCAAGACACTTGATTGGTGAACTAGAGATACGGGTTGGTCGACCAATAAGGCAAAAAACATAGTGTTTAGGTCCTTGATTGGTCGACCAATTATAATGCTATGCAACCTATTAGAGGGATGGAAAATATTAAGACCCTGGTGATCGATCAAAAAGGACAATGTTAGTTGATTAATAAAAAAAACAATGTATTTAAACTATTTTGAGTGTATGTATTAGGCTTTAACAACCAAAAAAAAAGTGTATCAAGACTTTAATAACTGTAAATAAAAATTAAAAGATTTGCATAGATTTTATGTTTATGCTCTTAATCTTCATTTTGTCTTTTACTTGGATTCATATAACCTTGACTTTCTTTCAGAATTTATGATTGAAGTTTGAGTGAATTATAAATAATATATTATTACAGATACACTTATTTGTTATCATCAAAATATCCAAGAAATTACACTTGTAATTGTTTTTTTACACTAAATGTTAGTTAATTGATAGATATATTTTGATGAGGATGGTTTTGACGATGAGTACTTTTTTACCATGTACTTTTTTACCATGTGTTGTGGGATTAATTGCTGCAATGTTTATGATCATGGTGATAGAGTTGATGTATTAAGTGCAACAACAAACAAACCTTTTATTCCAAGTATTTGGAGTAGGCTATATGAACAAAAAAAAAAAAAAAAAAAAAGAATCACGCCGAATCGATCACTTTGATATTCCTTCTCCATTTATTTCTATCAAGTAATATCTCCTAATCTAAACCTCTAGACTCCATATCTTTGCGTATCATCTCTATCCATATTTTTTTCGGTTTTCCCTTTATTATTTTAATTTGTCCTACATTGATAAACTCTCCTTTTTGAACTGGTGCATTTGTAAGTCTACGTTGCACATGACTAAATCATCGTAAGTGATTTTCTCGTATTTTCTCATCGATGGGAGCTACACCTAACTTAGCACGAATATCTTCATTTCTCACTTTATCTCTCCTAGTGTTGCCGCATATCCAGCGGAGCATGCGCATCTCTACTACACTTATCTTCTGAGTTAATGTATTAAGTGCACTCTAGAAAATTCCAATTCTTTATAAACCATCAATTACAAGTGATTTTGATAGATACAAGCACATCCGAAACATAATTTTTGGTGGGCCTCTGATCTATGTGGACTATCTTAGAATGCATCCTCATGCATTTTTTTAATATTACGAGCTTTAATGAGAGATGGATGATTGCTGAAAGATGCAAGACACTTATGATTGAAGAGCATCTATTAATGTTTCTCTACATTGTAGGTCACCAACCTAAACAATAGATCCTAAGAACTAACTTTTATAGGTTGATGTAAACTATTAACAGATATTTCAATAAAAGCATAGGTGTCATATGTCAACTAAGTGATAGGTTTATAAGTCATGCATCAAATCAGACCCAATCTAAAATGCAATCCATTTCAAATTAGTATCCGTTATTCGAGGTAAGGACTACGTTAAAATAAGTAATACTATAATAGAGAATTTCTCTTTAAAAAAAAAACACTTAATCAAAGAGTGAACGATGTAATGATATGCAAGAATAAATTGGCTTGATTAATGACACCGATGTAGAAACAAGGGTACCTTCCATATTTGTTGCATGGTTTAGAGGTCACAAAGGGGTAAGAAGGAATATTGATGCAAGATAGAAGCGGATTAGAATTAGAAATTTAGGGTTTTTGGACAGTTATGGAGAAGAACAAAGGGGTTTGGGAATCCATCCAAGTGAATCCACGTCCACTCTCAATGAATTCACGAAGGCATATTTTTTTTGGAACACAGCGAATTCATGCAGTTTCTCAAAGTTCAAGTTTTATTATATATTCAATTGTCTACAAAATACTTCATACAAAACTTATTTATAGGAAAATTCCAAACTCCAACAAACAAAATTCTAATAAAATCCAAAAACCTATCAAATCCAACAAACAAAACCTTAATAGAATCCAAAATCATATCAAATCCGAATCAAACTAAAACAAATCCTATTAGATCTCAAAATCATCTCAAATCAAAAATCTAATCATCTCAAATAAAAAATCTGATCTCCATCAATTCTCTCTGGTTTCAAGACATTCATCTCCGATGAATGCAGAGATAAGGAATATTACACATATCCGGGTTGAACTGATCCGCATCCTTTTACAAACCATTCCAATTGGACGACGGTAACGGTCGAGTAATTATAACTTGCGCATCACATCTGAAGTAAGGCGGTGGAGTGAGAACTTGCTTCTTTAGTGAACTTGTATCAAACCAGATAGATCTGGAAAGGCACTTGTAATTGAAGTAATCGAATAAGGATCACATTAAATATTCATGATATAAGTAGTGGAAGCAATTTTCATCGAAACTTCATATATATCCATATGGAATGTGTAATTTCTTCATAATTTTTGGAAAGAACCTCCCAAGAGGAAGCGAAACTTTCACTTTATTATCAACAATATTTTCTTTTCTGCATGAAGTCTCGCTTTGTACTGGAAGTTCCTGTACTTCCTGTACATCTATAGCTGATTTGTAAGTATTATTGGTAAACACAAATTGTCGGCGAGCTATTTTACGAAACTTTAATAAGAGATTTTCCAAAGAAACTATAGGTTTCATAAACATGACATCTAGGAGAGTAGGAGGTACTTCTGTTAGTTTATCTTCATAAACATGATCATTAAGTGCATCCTCATATGACTGAAATTTTGCAGTTGGCTCTATTGAAAGATTTTTAGAAATCTAAGCCACTGAATTTTCAACTTGTATGGGCGAAAAGGAAGTTTTATCTAGTATTAATTGCGACTCATCATTAACTTTTGTATCCAGTGTATACTGCAAAATACATTCGCCATCAAAAATAGGAATATCTGCTTTAATCATGTTGGCGATACTATCATTATTAACAATTTGACTTTTTTCATCGCTTTACTTATTGTACTTTCAAAGACATAGTTGTTCGGCTCTTTTGTTGCTACTGGCAAGTATTAGTTTGTATAATTCAAATTTATTAATTATGCATTGAAGTTTTTCATCATTAGTCATTGTTTTCGACCTAAACGATTGAAACTGATGAGATGATAAATTTAGAAGGTGGTATTGAGTATATTGATTATGAAGTAGACGTCGCAAGATATTCCAATTCAAGTATAATTTATACTCTCTACTCCAAGTATAACCTTCTCCACCCAGTTTTTCTCAGGCGTAAAGACATTTATGTACTGAAATCAGATCGGAATCTAGAAAGAAATCTTGGAGATGATTATCCTAATCTTGATAATTTTGTTGATCGTTAAAACCGTAAAAAAGGGTATAGTAGCATACATATCACACTCAACTTGCAATTTATTAGTATTTGTATTGATGTAATAATCATGAAATATGAATCCCATATATAATCAACTTAAAATTTTAACTTAAAAAGTTTAGGAAATATCTAAGAATCACAACAGCTCGAACAGGAGTTGAAACGGCTCGAAAATGAGTAGCAGAATTTTTATCTTTGATACCAAATTTGACGCAGAACGGAAGCGGATTAGGGATTTAGAAATTTAGGTTTTTTGGACAGATTTGGAAAAAAATAAAGGGGCTCCGGAATCCGCCCAAGCGAATATATGAGGAGAGATTTTTTTTTTGAACACATCGAATTCACGCATTTTCTCAAAATTCATTTTTTATTCCATATTCAATTGTCTACAAAATACTTCATACATAGTTTATTTATAGGAAAACTCTAACAAATAAAATCCTTATACAATCTAAAATCCTATTAAATCCAATAAACAAAATCTTATTAAATCTGAATCAAACTAAATCAAATCCTATTTGATCTCAAAATCATCTCAAATTAAAAATCTGATCTCCATCAAATATGCCAACTCCCAACCCTTTATAATCCCTTTTTATGTGTTTTGTTAACTAAGCAAAACTTGTATTTCTTAATAATAAGCTAGCTCTTTCGCTATTCTAATTTAATAATCATATCTGATGATAGAGTTCATGCCAAGAAATTGGATAAACAAGAAGGGAAAAAAAAAAAAAAATCTTTATTTTATGTCATCTCTTATCTTTTAATATTTTGTAAATTTTTATATTTAGCTTTGTATTATATAATCCTTTCTCTTGTGTGTTAGGGATTGGATCGTGATTAATAAAGGAATTAGTTCAGGTTTCGTTGTCGCACGTCATTATTGCTATTTTTGTCATTTCTAATTAGTTTGACTACTTGCTTGTCCCCCAAAAAAGAAACAAAAATAGAACTAAAACACTCCAGGTGGCATTACTTTAAGTGTCACCTCAAAAAATAAATCTAAACCCATGGCGCTTCTAGAGAACAAGTTTAAATAAAAATAAATAATAATAAATAACAAATTATAATTGACATTATTGCTACGTTAAGTATGTGAAGCGACTACAATTATAATTACTTTTGTTGTAAGTGGCAATTTTCGTTATTTGGTCGTGGTTGTAAATGCAAAAGTTTACAACTGTAATTACAACTATTTACATATTTATAATAATTGTAATTGCAAAAAAAAAAAAGGGTTAATTACAATTAGACCCCTATAGTATTGGGGATGTGTCACTTAACACCCCTGAAGTTTGAAACTCTCAAAAAACCCTCTGGACTTAGTTATTTTCACTCTGCTTTTCTATTAAAGTGCACTCTTATCCCTTAAAATTCCTATTCTACCCTCATTTCTCAAATTCCTATTGTTGGTTAAAATGAAGGATGAGAGTAGAATAGGAATTTGAGAGACAAGAGTGCACTTTAGTAAAAAATGAGAGTGAAAATAACTAAGTTCAGGGGGTTTTTTGAAAGTTTCAAACTTCAGGGGTGTTAAGTGACACACTTCCAATACTACAGGGGGTCTGATTGTAATTAATCTAAAAAAAAAAACAGGTAAGATGCTTTTCTTTTCTCCTTTGCAAGCACTTATTTGGATTATTGCTAAATAAAAAATTTCTTGAAAATAAAATATTAATATTTAATCTTTTTCAATTTTAGTTACCACTTATAACTCCAAACGAAACAAAATAATATAAATTGCAGTAATTTGTATTTGTATTGCAATAATTTCAAGGAAAATTCTAATTGTGCACTCTTTTTCTAACTATGTCTATTTACTGGATATACCTATATTAAAGTTTAAAAACAAAGGTTTTTGCTAGGTACGCCCTCTCATATTTCCAATAATTAGATAGAGAGGAGAACAAAGAGGTTTTCATATTAGGTTAATGAATCTGATTATGTAGAAATACAATACAGTGTAAATTTAAAATAACAAATTTATAGTAACAATGGACTAAAAAAGTGGACGTGCTTAAAAAGAAAAAATTGGACTTATTTAGAGTTTTTCTAACATCAATTACACTAATATGTAAGTTGCACCTGCAATATTATGTGCAAGATGCAGACACACCACCAAAGTAAAACTGAACAAGTGAGGGAAAAAAAGGTTGGATAGAAGGGCGGCAACTGGTCCCAGAAAGGGAAACCATTTATAATCTCAAGTTAATATATCATTAACTTGGAGGAGAGGTGGCGCATTTATGGAGTAATACTTTAGGAAAGCTATTGTTTAATCCAAAAACAATTTAATATTTGTACGAGAAAATAAGAGAGAGAACAGATTAAAGTAGAAGGTTGAGGTTGGGAGAGCAGCAGTAGATAGAAGTCAAAAGGGTTTCGAACAAGGAGACATGCTCCCCCAGAGAGGTGCTCCCCATTAACAAAATCCCCAAATTTCCATTTCATTTTATTTACATCTTTGTCTCTCTATTCTGACCACCACCATCGTTCTCTCTTGTGTTTTCTTTTTAATTTGGGGTGTTTTAGGAAGTGGGTTCTTGGGGATCAGATGAGCTGTTGGTTAATTTTAATTATTTGTTATTTTTCTTATTTTATTTTATTTTATTTTTTTGTTTGGGAGTGGGGATTTGCGGTTGGGGTCTTGTTCATCTTTGTGTTTTTTTTAGGGGGATACTTTTGATGTTAAAATTTTTAGTTTTGGAGTGCAATTTTGGGTTGATTTATTGGAGTGATGGTGCTCTTTTTGTTGCTTATTTGGTGTTTCTATTGTGGGTTTTTGAATAATTTGTTTTTTTTTTTTTTAATTCAATCTGAGTATTTTTTTTTTCCTGCATGATTTTTGCTTGTTTTGAGTTGCATATAGATGTTAATGTTTTAGAGTTTGGTTAGAGATTTTACATTTATTAATTGTACATGTTAAGTGTTGTTCAGCTTCTTTGATTTGGACTAGTTGGGTTGTTTTTGTTTTTCTAATTAAATTTGTTTTCTTTCACTTTTCGCAAAATCTACTTAATATTTGTTGATTCTTGTAGTTACTTTCTCGTGATTTAGACAGTTGTTGTAGTAGCTACATTCATTTATTGCCTATTTTGGCCTGTAACCTTTTGTTGTCGGTAGCATTTTCTAATTACTATCCGTGTACAGTTGAGGTCTGCATGCTGGTCTGCATATCTTTTTTTGTGTGCCGTGAATTGGAGGGCTTGTTGCAGATCTTTACGTTACTTTCCAAAATGTTAGTACTCTTTGTTTTTAGAGTTTTTTATATGGATTTTTCATTTAATTTTCATCACTCTTTTGTTCTTCAGGGTCAAAGTATTGCTTTCTAAATTTTCTCGGAGTGCATCAATGTATCACTTCTAGTGTTCTATGCTGATTTAGAGTAAGAAAGTGTCTTGATTCGATTTTGGTTAATATTCTTGCAGTGGGGGATTGATGAGTTCACGGAAATACTGGATTATGCGTATTGGTGTTCAGAGTTCGGTATAAATTATTGGTAGTTTCTTCTTTAGTCTTTATTTATAAAATTGACTCAGTTTATGGCATCAACTTTCGGATGTAGGTCTTCTCGTGTACTCATTCATTGGAGATCCAGCAGATGGTCTCCAAGTGCTGCCTTATTGTGTTTCGATTTAAAAGAACTGTCAGATTCTACTAACTTTGTTATATATTTGTAATTCTCTATAGGAGAAGTTGAATGATTGTTCTTATGCATTTAAAATTTTTAATCTATGCCAAGTTAGAGAAGGGAATGCTGCCTATACACCTAGAAAGGCCAGTATACATTCAGGAAAGCCTATGTTTTTGGTCTGAAGTATAAGCTCGCACTCGTGTTCTCAACCTTTACTAAGGTTGAGTCTGTAAGGAGTACAAACGATGTCAAACAGAATTTACTTGCATATAATGAATAACTAGATCCTAGGCTTGATATATGTGGCTGATGTCAGTGGTCAGTCTATGCCTCTTGATGAAGGTTGTATGCAAACCTTTGAGGTGAAATGACAATAGTAAAATATCACTAGAAGCAGCCTGCTCACAAGCCTTGAGTTTTGATATTATCTTGTAATGAAGTTTTAGAATTATGGTTTCCTTTCAAGTACATGTATGCTGGTTCCGCCACAGGCTTTGTAGCTTGAGTGTTAGTGCCAAAGCTGAGTTAGAGGACTAGCTAAGTGAAACAAGATGAGGACTGCAATATGGAGTGAACTATGAAGCCATTCCTTGAGAATATAGAGGATAATACATTAACACTTGGGGTTAATGAAATCAATTTTCCTGTAATCCTTGTTGTAATCACGTAAGATAGGTAGTGTTATCTTCCGCATGATGGGGAAGTGTTGGGAGTGTTAATCTACATTGTTTTCACCCAACCCAACAACTTAAGATTTTTTTGTGGGAAGAAGTGGTCTACTGACATGGTACCATGGCATTACGGAGTAGGAGATTCTAGGTTCAAATCTTGCCAAAAGAAATGAGTTCCTCATGTGTTCTTCAAAGAAAAAGAGTTCCTCATGTGTTCTTCAAAGTAAGGGGTAGCATTGATATACATTGCTTACACAAAACCCAATACTTTAAGCTTTTGGCTTTCCATACTAATTGATTTGACCATCCAAACTATATGGTGAATCTGCTTGGCAAAGCCCAACCATTTAGTTAACACGACATGTGATATCCTATATCAGTTTCTACTAAATACAAACCCAACCACTTGAGTGACCGTCCAAGATTTCTCTCAAAAGAATTTGAAATCCTCTACCAGCTCAAGCTGTAGAAATCATCTACATAAGACTAGATTAGTATTTTATGACAAGTTTGTCATCGACTACTTCAGGTCAGGCTAATGTTGGCCTATGTTATATTGATGTAGTTGCAGGGCATGTACGCTAATGTAGCCTGCAGACTCTGCCCTGCATGCTAAAATGTCCTCAGCATATATTCTCAGCCATATGGGACCATATTTACTTTGGTGCGAGGCATTTTTACAAACTTAACTACATTAATAGAACGGTACATGTTGTTTGAACTATATTAGCATTCAAAGCAAATGTCCATGTGATACTAATGTAGTCCTCACAGCATGTATGATCTTGCTACAACGAATGTTGACTTTCATTTTCTTGGACTTAGACATCGCATGTGATAATGGATAAGGAAATGTTGTACTGTGGGTGCTTGTTCTTAATGGAAAAATTAATATTATAAGGTCATTGCTTATAATAAAGGTGATAAGGAATAGAAGGAAGTGATATTCTTTCTATTCCATCTCTCTTGGTTACTTTAGAATTGCTATTAAATTTGTCTTGCTTTTGGAAGGAGATATCAAAATCCAGGATATTGCTTAGTATTTTACCTTTAGAAACCCTTGAGCTCAGCCATTATGATAGGCGTCTGGTATAACAAACAATGCGCCATTCTTATTACTCTTATTTACTTACTTTTTAGCATTCAGTTTACCCTTTTGATTGCATTCCAACTAGCATTAGTCACCCTCCAAGTCATGCTGGTTAACTTGGAGAAAGTAATGGTTGATGTCTTCCTCATTAGGATCTCCTGCCAGTTATTTACTGCTTTTCTTTGACTACTGAATTATTTTTTCATATTCTGTTTTGTCCATTATATTGTTTGGATATTTTTTTTTCAATAAGATTGGAAAAACAATTCCTTGAACAAATTTATTTATTTATTCTAGAGAAGGCTTCAATTTCTGCCTTCAAAATACATGGGTTCTTCTGGCTCTCGGAGCTCTTGGTGCACATCAAACTTCCTTTGTATGAACGGTAGTTACTCTGCTCATGCCGTCCTAGCAATCATCATATGCCTTCAAGCATTTGATGGTCGGTTTTTCTCAAGGTTTTAAATAACGGTTATAGCGGATATATCGGTTTCGAAATTTTTTTAATGGTTATCATTATCAGAAAAATATTGAGGATATTTTGCAAATATCAGATGTCAATATCGAAATGTAAATATACATTCATACATTATATAAACTAAATATGAATTAGGTGATTTATGCTTACATCATAGAAAGCTACATAAATCATCATAACCAATTGTAGATATACTTAGCTCGACAACTCGCTTTAAGCAGATGAATCCATAATCAATAACCAATTATAGAATCTTTATAAATCCTAACATAATATCATGCAAAAATGAAAACTGGATTCTGGATTATTATTATTATGCAATTGAATCTTAACATTATTATTATTTTTTTCATTTATTTTCCAAGTTGATGAAAAAGCATTGATGATATCCATAAACTCAGTATTGAGAAACTGAGATGTTTCTTTGAGATATGAGGGAAAAAAACTAAAACTAAATTGGGATAGGGTAATTTTAGACTTATACCTAAATCTAAACCTAAAATTGAGATGCTTTGATCCGAAAGATGCATTGCTTAGAGGAAAAAAATAAAAATAAAATAAAAAAGCCAAAAAAGAGATATCAGGAGACTAGGAGCATATGGAGAGAAGAGAACTTATTAATTAGCTGCTGACTCCTGGAGATTAAATTTCGCTTTGAAATTCAATCGAAAATCAGTTATGATTTTCTTCAATCATCAATCGACTTCATTGGATAGTTATAGCTTCTTGGCTTCTTCAATCATCGATGGGTCAATTCTAGAACGAGAGAGAGGAATTTAAGGCTCGATCGACAAATGAGAGGAATTTGGGGCTGGATTGTCAATCGAATCCTAATTCTTGATTTAGTATTTACATATAACGGGTTGTGTTTGGTTGATAAATGGGTAATTGAGCTTGGACCCAATGGTTTTTTAACCAATTAAGTCATAATGATATGAGCTGATTTCGACTGAATTTTTCATCCCTATATTGTGCCCGCAATTTTGCGTCCATCACGTAATTGCGCTGCTATTTGCCCAAAAATGATAAACGATATGAATTATAGTATATCGTTGCGGTTAGTGTTCCAAAACGCAATATCGGTCACAATATCGATGTCCGCTATTTTGAACATTGGTCTTTCTTGACCTAAGTGCTTTCTGAGAAATTTCCTATCAGTTCATTGCTTTGTCAGGCTTGCTGTCAGGTCATTGAATGAATTATACGTGTCCAATAAAAGCTTTTATAATTGGCACAACCTTGCTGGTTAATGTTGTTAGCAAAAGATAGCGGAATAATACTAATGTAATAACCAGCGGAATCAAATAGTTAACGAAGAGAAAAATAGTATAGACAGAGAATACACAGTTTTAACGTGGTTCGACAATATGCCTACGTTCACGGGGACACGATCGAAAAACTTCCACTATATTAAAAGAGAATTACAATACTCTAGTTCTCAACCACAAGAAAAATCACAAAAAAATCACACAAGATTTTGAGATCAAACCCTAATCTCTTGTTGCAGTGATTTACCTCTTTGCTTCGGCCGCGCCTACTTTGCCGCAAACAACAAATTATTTGCTTCCGCCGCAAATAACTTTTCTTCTCTTGCTACGGCCACAAGAAAAAAAACTAGCCGACTTCTTTAATTTGTTCTTTGGCCGAAAAATTGCGCAACCATAAAATAATTGCAGCACCGCAATTATTTGCTGTGATTTGCTTCTTCCCTTCGGCCCGCAGCTCCAAATCAAGAGCAGCAGAAAAATCAAGAAGAGAACCCTCGGCTACCTTGTTTGCTGCAGTCGTCAAAGCAAAAATTAACTTCGGTCCAATTTCAAAACCCTAGCACCACACCCTATATATAATATCATAATGGGTTTGGCCCGGTTTCGGACCCGTTTCGGTTGACCGAAACCCGCTGCGACAATGGGCTCCATTAGCAACAATCTCCCACTTGGAGACCATTGCTAAAAATGTAATCTCTATACATGATAATCCCAGTGTCCAAAGTTTTTACCTCGATCGTTTAAAGTCCCACTTTCAGCATTCAATACAAATGCACCAAAGTTGAGCAATAGCTCAACTTTTTCCCATCAACCGGCTTTGTCAATATATCTGCAGGATTCTTTCTGCCCTCAATCTTCTCCAACTTCAATTGGCCATCCTCCAACAAGGATCTAATGAAGTGATATCTCAAGTGAATATGTTTAGTCCGTGAATGATACGCCGAATTCTTAGCAAGATGAATTGCACTTTGACTGTCACTGAATAACCTGCAATTCACTCCATTAAAATCCAACTCACTCATCAATCGCTGCAACCAAATAAATTCCTTACTTGCTTCTGCAGCTGCAACATACTCAGTTTCTATCGAAAATAAAGTAACAATTGATTGTAATCTTGAAACCCAACTTACCGCTGTCCCTCCTACAGTAAAGACGTAACCAGTAGTGCTCCTGCCATTGTCTCTATCACCTGCATGGTCCGAATCCACAAAACCTTGCACATCAATGTTATCACCCCCAAAACATAAACAATACTTTGAAGTACCTTTCAAATACCTGAAAATCCACTCCACCGCTTGCCAATGTTCCTTCCCAGGGTTCTTTATGAATCTACTCACTACTTCCACTGCATGTGCAATATCTGGTCTTATACTCACCATTGCATACATGAGACTCCCAATGGCCGATGAATAAGGCACATTCTCCATGTGTCTCGTCTCCTCATCTGTCTTAGCACCTTGCTCTTTTGACAGTTTGAACTGTCCACCAAGAGCTGTAGTTACCGATTTTGTATTATCCATATTGAATCTCTCCAACACCTTCTTGATGTACCCCTCCTGAGATAACCACAATTTCTTATTTTTCTTATCTCGGGTAATTTGCATTCCAAGAAGTTGTTTAGCCTCACCCATGTCCATAGAGAATCTCCCTGCCAACTTCCTTTTCAGATCATTGATTTTCTTCATGCATGTACCTGCCACAAGCATATCATCTACATACAAAGTAAGTATAATAAAGTTACCATCCTTGAACTTTTGTAAATATACACAATGATCTGAATTGCTTCTGGCAAAATCCGAATCCAACATAAACTTGTCGAACTTCAAGTACCATTGCCTTGGCGCTTGTTTCTAACCCATACAAGCTCCTTTTCAGTCGACATACCCAATTCTCCTTTCTTTTAACTCCATATCCCTCCGGCTGTTCCATGTATATTTCTTCCTCCAAATCACCATGAAGGAAAGCAGTCTTCACATCGAGCTGCTCTAAATATAATCCTTTCACAGCCACAATACTTAGTATTGTTCTGATAGAAGTCATCTTGACAACATGTGCAAATATTTCATTGAAATCAATACCTTTTCTCTGACCGTAGCCCTTCACCACAAGTCTAACCTTGAACCTTTGTGTCCCTCCTGCCTAATGTTTTACTCTGTATACCCACTTATTATGCAATACTTTCATCTTTTCCGGTCGCTTCACCAATTACCATGTGTGATTCTCCTCCAAAGAAGACATCTCATCACGCATAGCTTGCTCCCACTTAAGATAAAATTTATCCTGCATAGCCTCTTGGTAACTCTCTGGTTCACCTGCATCAGTATACAAAACATGATATACTGGAAGACAAAGTTTTTGGATTGGCTTCCTTATTCTCGTGCTCCTCCTCAAAGTAGGAACACTCTCTGATGAAGTACTGGAACCATCTACTTCAGTCAATGGCTCTCCTTCTTGTTCGGTATCATCTGAAACTTGTGTATTCTCAGGTGTAGCCATTTCTTCTCCTTCAGATGTAGGTATTTCTTCATTTCTTTTATTCATGGGATCTATCCCATCCTGTGGCTCATCCAGCTCTAAGTGCTCTTTTTCCACTGCCTTCTCACCCTTACTTTCCATTCGGTCTTTATACATACAGTCCTCATTAAATACTACATCTCTGCTACGAATTAGCTTGTTATGCTCATAATCCCATAAGTGATAACCATATTCGTCGCCACCGTATCTAATGAATGCACACTTCTGAGATTTAGAATTAAGCTTCTTTCTCATCTCATGATCCACATGTGCATATGCTATACAACCGAACACTTTTAAGAATGAATAATTCACAGTCTTATCAGACCACACCTCCTCTGGAATTCCTCCATCTAAAGCACTGGCTGGACTCCTGTTGATCAGATAGACTGCCGTATCTACAGCGGCTCCCCAAAGTTGCAAAGGCAAACCTACTTGTAGTCTCATACTCCGAGCTCGCTCCAAAATGGTTTTATTCATCCTCTCAGCCACGCTATTTTGCTGCGGTATTCTCGGTACAGTTTTTACTCTCCTGATCCCGTGGGTAGAGCAATAGTCATCGAATTTCCTATTGTAAAATTCCCCACTATTGTCTGACAACAGACATTTCACCTTCAAACCTGTTTCATTCTCAACAAGAGTTTTCCATACCTTGAAGATCTTGAAGACATCGGATTTCTGCTTAAGTGCAAACACCCATATTTTCCTACTTGCATCATCTATGAAAGTGACAAAATAAGAATTACCTCCAAGAGACTTCGCCGAAGAAGACCCCCACACATCTGTATATACCAACTCCAATCTCTCGGTTTTCTTCTTCTTGCCATCCTTCATAAAGCTAACACTTTTCTGCTTTCCAAACACACAGTTCTCACAGAAATCAAAGTTAGCATCTTTCATATTTGTCAACATACCTCTGGATTGCAATACCCTCATGCCGCTCTCGCTCAAGTGACCGAGCCTCTGATGCCATAAGGTAGCCTTCTCATTCTTCACGGTGGCCAAAGAAACAACGTGATCCACCGAGCTTGAGAGTAAATATAGAGTTCCCACTCTCTCACCCTTGACCACTACCATTGCTCCTTTGCTGATCTTCCATTGTTTTTTCTCAAATGAGATTTGATAACTTTCGCCATCCAGCTTACTAACAGATATCAAATTCTTCTTCAAATCTGGTATGAGCCTGACCTCTTGTAAAAGCAACTTTCCACAATTGTGCAACTTTAGCTGAATTGTTCCCTTACCGACAATCTTGCATTCCTGTCCATTACCAACAGTCACATGCCCAAAATCACTTTGGACATAATTATCAAACCATTCTCTGCGAGCAGTGCAATGGAACGAAGCCCCTGAATCCACAAACCACAGATCTGACCTCGATTCTGTATGAGCAGACAAGCACAAATCATCATACTCCTCACTTGGATTCACCACATTCGCTCCTTCCTTATCTTTATTTGGACAATCCTTCTTCATATGACCCTCTGCCTTACATTTCCAACACACTAATTTTTTCAACTTCCCCTTAGATTTTGATCTCTCTTTGCTTTGACTCCCTAATTGAACTTCTACCCCTTTCCTTTATTCTGTCATTATCAACCGACAGAGCAGTACTTGTAGAAACTGTGCTCACATCCATACTCTTTTTCATCAATTCATCATTCATGATTATACTCACAATATCATTGAATTTAAGAGCAGTATTGGAAGAACTGCTGATGGCTATAACAATATTACTCCAACTATCCGGTAATGAACACATAAACATCAGAGTTTTAATGTCATCAGCAAAGACAAAATCTAAGGATTCAAATTGTGCCCATAATGTGTTAAATTCGTTCAAATGATTAACAACTGAACTATCAGAAGGCATTCTCAAGTTGAACAATTTTTTCATTAGAAACAGTCTATTTGAAGCAGACGGCTTCTCATAAAATTTAGCCAACGCTGACATCAAAGCTGAAGTGGTCTTCTCCTTGGAGACGTTGAACACAATCTGCTTTGTCAGGCACAATCGAATCTGCGCCAAAGCCCTCCTGTCCAACAATGCCCACTCCTCATCAGTCATTTTTTCTGGTTTTTCTCCAATCAGTGGTTGATGTAAATTCTTTTGATATAAATAATCTTCCATCTGCAACTTCCACCATTGGAAATCTGTCCCATCAAATTTTTCAATGTTTTCCTTCCTATCTTCCGCCATAACTCCCACTCAAAATCAACACCGATCTGAGTGAAATCTGACCCGAACCAGGGCTCTGATACCAATTGTTAGCAAAAGATAGCGGAATAATACTAATGCAGCAACCAGCGGAATCAAATAGTTAACGAAGAGAAAAATAGTAGAGACAGAGAACACGCAGTTTTAACGTGGTTCGGCAATATGCCTACATCCACGGGGATACGATCGAAAAACTTTCACTATATCAAAAGAGAATTACAATACTCTAGTTCTCAACCACAAGAGAAATCACAAAGAAATCACACAAGATTTTGAGATCAAACCCTAATCTCTTGTTGCAGTGATTTACCTCTTTGCTTCGGCCGCGCCTATTTTGCCGCAAACAACAAATTATTTGCTTCCGCCGCAAATAATTTTTCTTCTCTTGCTACTGCCACAAGAAAAAAAACTAGCCGACTTCTTTAATTTGTTCTTTGGCCGAAAAATTGCTCAACCATAAAATAATTGCAGCGCCGCAATTATTTGCTGTGATTTGCTTCTTCCCTTCGGCCTGCAGCTCCAAATCAAGAGCAGCAGAAAAATCAAGAAGAGAACCCTCGGCTACCTTGTTTGCTACAGTCGTCAAAGCAAAAATTAACTTCGGTCCAATTTCAAAACCCTAGCACCACACCCTATATATATATATTATATCATAATGGGTTTGGGCTGGTTTTGGATCCGTTTCGGTTGACCGAAATCCGCTGCGGCAATGGGCTCCATTAGCAACAAATGTGAGTTAGGAGAATATCATTTTTATTGAAAATGTTTTAGCTGGCTCTAGTTTGTCTTCCATTGTAGTCCTAAGATTCTAAGATTCTACAATGTAATTCAGTCACTGCAGAATGTTTGCTCTTTCCTAAAGAAGTGTTATCCTAATGCTGTAACTAGTACAGTCATCAATTGCCGGTAAAACTCTTCAAAATAAACCTTGCTACACTCTGAGAAGTTATTGAATAAACTTCTCCGTGCAAGTGCCTTATAATGATCTGAGTTCTGGATTGAAGGTTTTTTTTTTTAAGTACATCATCGGCATACATATTTGGTTTTACTATTCGCAGTGAATGAGTAAGAGATGAAGAAATCATTTTCCATATCTGAAGCGACTTAAACTATCTCAGATGCTGAGTGATGCTTCTGGATCATGGGAAGGGTTTTGAAATGCAAGATATTGGCAAGAAGGATTCAGGGCAAAGTTCAGTCCATTCAAAATCTTACCGTGTAAATACTCCACCATCTTGGTGGAATTCAAGTGCATCAAACTACCCAACATCTTATCTGAAGAACTCATATATGAACATGGACTCTCTAGCACAACAGGTGAATCAGTTAAAGCATTTAGGCTATCAAATTGCTGATCAGGACTCGTCATCGACTCAGTCAACTGGTCAGTCCCAGAAAGAAATGTCGGGCTCTAGTGAAGGCAACATTCAAGAACAATGCATTTCAGTTCAATCTGGTACAGTTATATATAGCGTTATTAAGCTATTTCACTTTCCAGTTTTTACAAGGATAAGATGTATACTATTTCTTAATTAAATTTTTATTAATTGATTTCGTAATTTAATTCTTATTAATAGACGCTCTCAGCAATGTGGAGCCTTGATTTGCCTCTTTTATGTAGAGTCTACCTGTTACCTCAAGGATACATACTCATTTAGGATAATGTTATCCCGAGGACTTTTTCTCTTTGGGGTTCAGATAAATACCATTTTGTTTTACTATGCAGAACCGTGATTCTTTTACAGTAAAAAAAATCCCAACCAAGAGTTGTGCTACAGATGGAGCTGTGGTTCTGTACCTCTCTGCCCTTTAAAATTTACTTATTTACCTTGGTGTTTCAATAAGGAGAATAAAACTTGGTCTTCTTGTTGCCTCTTCTGAAATTTACAGAAAAAAAGAGTTCCTAGATGTATATATAGTTGAGGGCAGAATGATACTACCTTGTTTCTTCTGTTACCTTACACGTCAGTCCATACTGATCCATAGTTCTATGTGCGTTCTTGGTTTTACAGTACAACAATTCCTTAGTTAGACCAGCCTACAGTGATTTGTTTTTGATTTAACTTTAGCCCCCTCTTCATGTTTTCATGCAGTTAACAAATAAACTGCTACCATATATAGTTTAAAGCTCGCCACCCCCACTAACCCATACATGCACACTCGCATCCTGACATACATAAAATGTAATCTCAGTCATTGATAAAACAAAGCATCTCTTTTTGCATTTTTATGCTGAAAAATGTTATGAATCCTAATATCACACCTTTAACGGTCCAGCACGGTGCATTTTTTAACCATAAAATTTCCACATACACAATTACTTCATTAGAAGTCTGGGATATGCTTAGATTGAACCAAGCTATATACTAAACATGCATTGTTTGCGTGGACTTACTGTTGTGCATGAATCAGCCACCTCATAAGATTTCTCGGAAAGAAAAAAGAAAAAAGAAAAAAATCCTTCGTGCCGTCATTCTTTTGTTTCATCAGTGTTGTAATGAGCTTTTCTTTCTTATCAAAGTGCACATGGTGGTGGATGTTGGTAGTAGATCTGTACAGACCTGATGTGTTTTTCCTCGTCTCACTTAGGCAATGATAGTGCATATGTGAAGCATGTTGAGGGTCAGATGACACCAGCATCCCTGGGAACTCCAGAAGTTGCTTTCTTACCTCCAAAACTTGATTACAACCCATCTGCTGTAAGTTTCATCATGCTCTAAAGCTCAAAAAGGGCTTAATGTCATAATTTTATCTATTTTCACATGTTTTTTTTTAGTCTGAATAATTCCTGTGGATGTGCCTAATGGTTATTCCGGTGCTTGCTTCGAAGGCTTGCATCCCCTCTGCCTATGTCGATTCGTATTATGGGGCTGTCATGGCTTCTTATGGGTCTCCTGCTACTGTAAGTTTGTGTTGAGCATATTATTCTTTCCTATCATAATTATTTGTTAGGTTTTGCTCCATCTATTCGGCGTGGTTGTGCTGAATTTTTTTTTTTTTATAGCCTGAGACCAGTGTCTTCTCATTTATTTGTCCATGGAAGCCATCAAGATTAGACTAATCATTTCTTTTTGTACCACAAGTCTTAAATTTTCCATAAAGCCTGTAATAGAATGAAAATTTCCATATTGTTATCATACAATGGAAAATAAATTAGCCACCAAGATTAGACTAGAGGAAAATCACTAACAATAGAATGAAAACTCTATTATGATATACATAAATTTATTTTGATATTTAAAATTTCCACAAAAAAATTCTTGGTTTCTTTTCCCTGAAGTCATTTGCTAATACAGCTAGTAATTTTCAAAGTGGAACTGAAATTCTACCTTAGTAATGTCTATATTGAAAAAAGAAAGTTATTTGGATTTCTGTGTGTTGAAATCTATAATTAGTAAAATACATAATTTATTCCTTGAATTAGGAAAGCTATACTTTGTTTCAACTCTTTTATTCCCTCTGGAATTTTGTTCACTTAACAGCATGCCTGAAGATTTATCATAAAATATATTTGTGCAGCTGCTTTTGCTCTGGGGGGCTCCTTAAGGTTTTTGCTTCTATAGTGTGCTTGCTTTAATGCATTATATTTTATTTCTAGTCTTCATGATTGCTTTCGTCCCGATAGAAGGTTAACAATGCAGTTTAGTTTATGTTAGGTCACAGTATTTGTATGTATTGATCAGTGTACCAACCCCACTCTTGAGGACTGAAGCAAGATATTTGTTGGACTCAGCTTTCTCAATTATTTATCTTTGTTTCAACCTTATCCATTTTTTTTCACCAGGAATTTCCTCAACAGATTGTTGAAAACTTTATTTAAATTCACACGGAGTAAGAAACGTTTGAAAGACCTGCACATTGTTATTTTCTGCCTAAGGCATCGGTCTGCTATGTCTTTGCATCTTCTTCCATGGGCAATGGATGCCCTTCTTTTTTCTTCCCTTCTGAACTGCCCAGGGAATCATCTTTGAATTTCAGCTACTCCTGTATCTACAGCCCGCCAATCGCCTTAAAGGCAGTCCACATCTCCTAGATGTGATCTTCTTGTGGTCATGCCCACATGTAGATAAAGGAGGGTCATGTATCTATGGCCATAAGCTTTTCTTGAGCGCATAGACATAAATACTTATAGAAAACTATTTACAAACTTTAAGATAAGTTGCAAGTAAGGGAGGCAAACAGACACAAATAAATTGGTTTGGATCTGATTGCATATGTTTTAGGAGACAAATTACTTTTTGGAGTACACCAACAAAAACGTAAATAAATTTTGTGTTATCGCAAATTGGGACATGTAAAGGTCCATGAATGTGATGAACTTGTCTAATTTTATTTAGGCTACAATCACTCAAAAAGATTAAACCCTATTTGAGCCTTAGGTTCTTCCCACCATCATAGTTAACGGAAATAGCATCTCGATATTTTGCTTGACGAACCAAGTCGCACCACTCTTTCGACAGCATATGAATGCCAATGAAGCCTTTTTTAGTGTTCAAACCATTCCCTTCAGTATGACACCAAATCGTTCCACCTTGAGTCCTAACCCATGCACAACATTTCTCATAGTAATCCTTAATCCGTTCAAAGGTTAATCAAATCATTGACTTTGATACCACTTATTGCAAATTAGGATAGCAAAGGCCTGTGAGTGAGGGATGAACTTGTCTAATTTTGTTCAGGTTACAATGTCAAAAAATTAATCCTATTTGAATCACGAGTCTAAACATATTTAAACACTTGTTCATCTAACCATATTTTCAATATGAGACTAAATTCCAATAGCTTTGTGCCTTTGCTTTGTTAACCCACTTCTTAATGAATGGATGTGTGACACCCTTAACAGGTATATGTCTACACTTCCGAAAAAACTGCTTGGTTAATTGCTGTTCCAGTATATTCTGTGTAAATTATACAACTTCTGAGGGTTCTTTAACAGTTCAGCTTGATTTGGTTCATCTTTTTTCTTCCAACTCTCCATTGATTCAACCATCACTGGGTGATTGCTTCCCTATTTGGTCATCCCGTCGACAAAGTCCACTGTCTATTTCTATTCCGTGTTCCCTGTATGCACTTATTTGAATATTCCGAATCGTAGTTATCATTGGTCTCTATGGGGTTTCTTCTTGACTGGGTTCTCAGATCTTGGGGTTTCTTCTTGACTGGGTTCTCAGATCTCCACTCTATATCTTGAATCTTTTTGGAATCTTGTAATGTGTTCTGTTGACAGGTTGGCTTTTTGGAGTGTTTTTTTTCCTTTTTCCTGAGAGACTCTTTGATGGGGTTGTTGATTGAAGAGCAAGATCTATGGAGTATGGACTATGTAGCCATTGAAGATTTGGTTGGGGGAGGGGATATTCTATTTGCACACGGCATTTTACTCTTAACGTACGGTTTTAAAACTTATAAATGATTACAAGTTTGCTATTATTTTTTTAGACTAAGTTATCCTTATAAATCCAAAACTAAGACTTCTTAAAATTTGGAACTATGACGCATCGTCTTTCTTCTCTATTTTCTCTTTAAAATCCTAAATAATTTTTTGGTATTTAATAAAAACACATCTCCTACAAAATCATCGATTTGATTTCTTTACCCCTTAAAATTTTTTACATTAACATTCCTGAAAAAATTGGAAGAATTTTAAATTCTTCGATTTCACTGTCACAAGTGAAATTTGGATTTGGAGTTTGAGTTTTCTTATACAAATGGAAAATTCCAATATGCAATTAGTGTCAGAGAACAAATCTAATGTACGATTTGAATGTTTTTTAGATTTTATGCATATTTGTTTGGAATTTATCATTAATTAGTTTTTTTTTTTTTTATGGGGGAGACTTTGCTTGCTGGTCGGGTATTAATACCCGACCAGCACATTTCTTGGTTGGGTATTAATAACCGACCAAAATAGTTTTTGTTCTTAAACTAACATCCGACTCAAACAAAAATGGATAAAATTGGGATCGGACGGGGTGAGGAGTTAGAGAAAAAGAGCAGGGGTATTTTTAGAAAAAAATTTGGGTGCAGAGAGTAAAATGGTAGTATTTCAAAATAGGAGTTTGGTGTAAAAAGTAATCAGGCGCCAAGAGTAAAATGTCGTGCGCAAATAGAATTTACCTTGGGGGAGGGAAATGAGAGTTTTGGAACTTTCCCATATTAACCTTTTCTAGGAAAAGGAAAATAAAATGTTTATTTTGGGCAATGAATCAAGACTCCTTTTTTATTGGCTAATGCGGAAATTTGATATCTGTTTTAAAATAGGGATATAAATACAGGAATTGTGAACATTCTAAAATATCTGAATATATGCATATGAATAGGGAGTCGTAAGCAATCTGAAATATCCGAGTGCATATCATATCTAAAATGATAGAATCTTTTGTCCAAATTTGATGTAACATCCATATTTGTTAGTACCGGTGTTACTGAAACTAAGGGTTTCATCCATTTCACCCTCCAATTTGTGGACCCGATTTGTTAATATCCCACTATGGTTGCAATAGATATCTGTGTATAGTGGCTAACTAAAAGCAAGTCAAACTAATGTAGATTTTTATAGTTTTATGGAGCTTGAATGTTGGGTTCTCAAACACCACTTTGATTTTCCATGGTGTTCTCATAATTCATCTTGAACTTGTGATGAATAGGTGGATGCTTTGATTGGTTGAGCAGACTTGTACGATTGAAAATAATTTAAAATATTTTCCTTTGTAGTGAAACGTGGAGACTGATTCAGATAGCCCCTTCACTAAAGAAACCACATAATCAGTTTAAAATATTTGGTCTATACCTAACCTCCTGTCCACTCTTTGATGAAAAAAATCAATAATTTTGAATATTGTAAAGTATTGTGACCACATTCTTTTATCAGTCCATTTCTGTTAAATATGATGTATTTTGTTATTGCAATTGATAGATTCATCCTGAAGTGATGGGTATGGTGTCATCTTCTCGAGTTCCGCTCCCTCGTGAGCAGGCAAAGGAAGAACCCATTTATGTTAACGCAAAGCAATACCATGCCATCCTTCGGAGGAGAGAGCTCCGTGCAAAGCAAGAGGCTCAGAATAAACTCATCAAAGGGAGAAAGGTATAAATAGTTATATCAAAGCATTTTCTGGTTTCTCATTGTATGAAACTAACTTTAAGGGTTTGCAGTTTGCAAATGAGTTTCATAATAGAACTGCAAGAGAAGGAAAGTTGTTTCATTGAGAAGGATAGTTCTGTAATCTTTTAAGCTGCTAGAAGACCTAAACTTCTCTACTCCGAAAAAATAATAAAATAAAATAAAATATTCTGGATTAAAGAGTAGCAGATTTAGCAGCAAGTGGAGGGTCCTTAGCTATACCCTTATAATTTGAAAAGTTGTTCACCTTCTAATTTTTTTTTTTTTTTTTTTCTTTCAGCCATATCTTCACGAGTCTCGACATCTCCATGCAATGAAGCGGGCTAGAGGAGTAAGTGGACGCTTCCTAAATACCAAGAAGCTTCAACAGCAAGCAGATTCATTGGAGAATCATGGCACCATGGGCTCGACCACCCCCACATGCTCTGAGGTTACAAATGTCCAGTGGTGGTGGCAGCGGAAGGTTTCATAACCAGGGTCGCTTCGGCTTCTTGCCTGCCACCCACGACTGCAAGCCCCACATCATGGGGAATGGGCATGGCAGTGGGCCCCAACATCGTGTTCCAGTGATGAGGTAAAGGAATGTCACCAGGGATTTCATTGGTTCATCACCGTGGTTCCCGGGCAATTCATCCTTGGCTTTTAGATACGGTAGCTAACTTACGATCAAGTATATTGGTCTCAAATGAAAAGAATACTTGGTGAAGTAGCTTGAAGGGAAAGTACTTCTAGCTTTGGTGGTGCCTTCCCCAAAAAATCAACATAAACAATGCTGTGTGACCAACTGGGCTCTTTTGAAGATTATCTGAATCTCTTGTCCATAATCTTTATCGGTGTAAGTAATTGGATTCCATTTAGCATGTCAAGCCTGTTTGTTGGGAATGGGATTTGTTAAGACTGTTATTTGTGTGCTATGATGTTTTGTTTCAGAAATTTGAATCTCCATGCTTGAATCTAACGATGATCTTCTTGGTAAAGTAAAGAAAGCAGGAACAATGTGGTACGAGACCCGCTGTTTTAACCGAAGCTGCCTTGCCTTTAGGACTGTTTATGTGCATGGATCGTATTCTTTTGTTGTGATGCCTTGCCTGTGTGTATCCGTTCTGATTTCCATGTTATTTGAGTTCAAGGATATGATGATGGGATCAATTGTGACCTCTACATCGTCTTGTCTTGTGTTTGGTTTTATGATCATCGCATCTTCAAATCCTATTGAAATGTACTAGCTTGTTGTAAATTGATTCCAAGTCTTTAGCTGGTGAGGATTAGAACAGCGGCAGTTTATTCCGAGTGTTGATTCAAAATTAAGATGTTACTGTTAACTAGCAATTCAGTACGCAAAACACTAAGGACCCAATTCAGTGATGGTACCTGAAGTAAGGGTAAGGGGAGTTTCTAGATGGGCACAGCATATTTCCTAGTGAGCTCACTTTATTTACAACTTTGCCATTAATTTTTTTTGGCAAAATTGCCCCTCCTTCACCTCCTCCTTCATCTCCTTCTTTATAAAAAGTTTCCTGGTGAGCCCACATTCCTAGTGACCAAAATTTTTCTGTTCCTTCATCTCCTTCTTTGTTTTCCTCCTTCCTTCACCTTCTCCTGCGTGAGACCGCAGTAGGCGATCGGAGGCCACCGACATGCAGCAACGGAAGCCCCTCCTTCACCCCCTCTTTCATCCTCCCATCCATCCGGGACTGTTAGCCTGGATGGATGGGCTTAATCCGGGCTAATCAGCCCGGATCAGCCCAATCCATTCAGGCTAACAGTCCCGAATGGTTGGATCTGATCAGGGATAGGGAGAGGGAGAGGGAGGGGGGAGAAAATTGAAGAAGAAGAAGACGAAGAAGAAGAAGAAGACGAAGACGATGAAGAAGAAGAAGAAGAAGAAATCAATCGGAGAGAGAGAGGAAGATAGGTTAGGAATTTTGGTGTGCTCACTAGGAGAAATCCTCTCTTTTTAAAAGAGAGGGTGTGCTAATTAGGAAAAGTGGGCTCACTAGGAAAAAAGCTGTACCCATCTAGAAATTCCCGAAGTAAGTAGGATGAGGAACAGAAACTACAGGATGAAGCCAACATTTGTCCTTCAGTGATGATATGGGAATGCTGGACTGCGAGAAGTTGCATATAATCCACGATCATCAGCCAGCTGTGTCATGAGTCAGCCATTTCCAGCTTAAACAGTCTCCAAATGCGAACGTTCTTCAAAATCATCCTTCGCTTGCTCAAGGCTGCAGTTCTGCCTGGAAACGCTCCCAGAGAAAAATTAGAAGCAGAAAACGACTCTCCTCTTAGATTGAACATTTGGTCATGTGTATCGACATTTAGCTCTCGAATCAAACTTTTCCCTTTCATTTTTTGTTATTTTTTAAATTTATTTACTCTGAACTTACATTTGATGTGAGGGGTTCAGAGGAATTCATAGTTTGCAGAGGCATTATTCAAAGAATTAGTTTTGATTCTCAAAGTTTGCCTGTCTGCTTTTACTGTTTAATTTGGCTTATGCCCATTATGTGTTAGCTGCCACATCACAAGTTTCTGTGATGCACAATTAACCTTCCGGCTTTGTACTTGCCAGTACAAGAGTTGAATGGTATTAAGGGATTGACGCAGAGATTCAAACGGCTATCTACATTTTTTTTTTTTAAAATGGTCGAGTATATTTATTTATTTCGTAATGTGATGGATATGCAACTATATATGAATTGAGTCCTGTTGTCAACAACTTTTTTTTTTACAATTAGGAAATTAATGGGTACAGGTCAAATTACAAATTCAGATCCCATTTTGGATTTCAATGGCTTTATTTAGATTGCTTTACTGATTGGAAGCTATACTATTTTCAAAAAATTAGAAATAGTAATTGCTTTTGCAAGGAATATATAAGACCCAGATGATATGAATATAGAACTAACGAAATTTGAACTTTTAGCTGAGAATCTTACCTCAAGGGGGAAGATCCAAGTACCACGCCTTCAAAAACTTGATGCGGCTGTCCTTGTAAGTGAAAGTCTACATTTTACAAATTCAAGAAAATTAGAGAAATAAAATTTATCCTGAAGAACAGATGGCCTTCCTGCTTGGGACCTGCAGTTGTACGAGTTCAATCATTCAAGCCAAGCATCCACGCAAAAATACTAACAAGTTTTGGCCTGAAATGATATGATTTCAGAAATCAAACACAAGACGAAGTGATGAACTCTACCCACTGAGAACACAATGTCCCTATAGTTGGGAACAATAACAGGGACTGCGAACCAGGACTCTACAAGCGAACTAGCATCCCTCTAACTACCTAAATAAGCCGAGAGGCTGAAAAATTACAAGGATCTCCCGTCAAATGATGCCCTCAATTATACAACAATCACCCATTGATTGTTCCACTGCTGCTCCTCTGAGTGCAACACATACCTCGTAACCAGAGTCAGATACACTAGAAGGCTCAATTTCCATCCAACCAAGCTGAATCTATGAAGTTTGGTTGAATGCAAAGCTCAACCCCTAGAATGAAGGAAAAGGACACAGCCAAGAATCAACGAGATGCAATAAAGCAACATGCTATGTGATGAACGGATAGGCTTGTTTTGAACTCATGGTGCACAGAGAATTCAAACGATCGGAGTTACAGGGTGGTTGAAGGGTAGGAGTTGAAATCCAATCTGCCAAATGTTCTGCCTCCTCCTCAAGGCTTTTCAACTCATCCCTCCATAGCTCATATACAAGCATTTAGTTTTTCTAAATAGTTTGATCGGCAATACCATGGCTGGGTATTGCCAGATCCTGTGGCAAGACGCCCATCCTATTCTTATCGCAATGGCTGCATATACCTATCTAAAGTGGGCAAAAAACTTGACTTCGGTTCACCAAATTCAGCCAATCCTGTTGACATCTGTGACGACTGCCAATCAGTGTGGCCCAAAACCATGTAAGTTGCAACTTTGAATCAAGAGATTCTTATTCTTCACATTTTATCCTTCCAATATAGCATCCACAAGCAATACTCCACAAGTGCTGCTGAGACTCAGCAATTTTACACCATCAACAACAAATAACTTGATGTGCATCTTAATCCTTTCGTCACGACCACATTAATTCCCCATATCATCATTTCAATGTAATCAACATCAAACAGTGAAATCAACTCCGAAAATGTACTTGAGGCAGAAAACGGGTAACGAAGGACATCAAGAACTGACCAGAATCGGTGAGAAAAATTACTACCAGCTTCTCTGCCAGCTCCTCATCAAGAAACTACTGATCAACTGCAACTGCACCAACGTATCAAATTAACACCAACCTTCGGATTCTACTTACTGGCTAGGGACTACAAATGCATCCTAATAATGTCACCAATACAAGCGCTAAGGCATGGTGGACACTCGACAATAGATAACATATCAGTATGGATCAAGAAAACATTGCAGAATTGGTTTGCGGTTTAGGGACAGAAAATAGACTCTAGGTAGCATAAAGGAGTATGAGGTAGGGGGAAGAAGGCAGATAGGGTTTTTAAAAACCATACCTACTCTTCATTATGGAGGGTCCTCTGATGCAGTGCATTTGAGATGTTAACCTTGGTGTTCATACTAGAAATATATATTAAGTGAAAGCTACAATAAGTCAATTATATTTTTGAAGTCACATATAAAAACTAATATGTTGAACTAAGTCTTGCCTCCTAATAGAGTAAAATACGAATTGAAATATATTTGAGTAATGCATACTCCTCATGCTGATAAAAGTAAGAACTGTACATAAACACATGCTAACAATTAATAGTTAGCATTTGAGATAGGGTTTTTATACTAGAAATATAGGGGGAAGAAGAAGGCAGGTAGGGTTTTTAAAAACCATCCCTACTCTTCATTATGGAGGGTCCTCTGATGCAGTGCATTTAAGATGTTAACCTTGGTGTTCATACTAGAAATATATATTAAGTGAAAGCTACAATAAGTCAATTATATTTTTGAAGTCACATATAAAAACTAATATGTTGAACTAAGTCTTGCCTCCTAATAGAGTAAAATACAAATTGAAATATATTTGAGTAATGCATACTCCTCATGCTGATAAAAGTAAGAACTGTACATAAACACATGCTAACAATTAATAGTTGATAAATGGCAAAAACAAAACTAGTTTCTAAGACGCAGCAGATTAGCCACTATCTATGATTGTCTTGGATGTTTTTCCCACTGAAGGTGACATTCTAGAAAGAAAATTTTGGACAATAAGTCTACAACTAATTGACAGTTTAAATTTCAAGGAAAACCTCTCCTTCCAGGAGTTGTCGCAATCAGGGAACCGTAGGGGTTAAGGAAGTTTAACAGTTAAATAGCCACAGAATATGATTAGCTGCTTCGTTCAGAATATGTACAAGGAACAAAAGGTATACAGAGGGAAATACAAGGAAAAGAAAAACAAGATTCAAATGGAAGATCCAGACCTAAGCACCCTCTCAAGCTTTTCAGCTTTCACGTAGTCCTTTTCTGTGAGAGGCCCAGCAGGAAAGGCAGTGATTTCAACAACCAAGTGCGGAGTTGGGAGCTCGTCAAAGAGAGCTCTCACATTGTAGCAACATACACTCTCTCCGTGGGCACTCTCCCTCCTTATTTGACAACCCTAAATACCCAGAAAACTTCTCAGTTCACAAAAAACTAGCATAAGCAGATAAACTGAATGTATAATAATCTCATAACTAAGATTTAAAATATTGGTGTCGTTATCAATATTGACCAATCATTTATGGTATTAAAATCGGTAATAACTGACGTATCATATCGGCAATATCAGAAATATTGACAATATCAGACTGATATTAAATGGTATATAGTTCATCAAATACCTCAAAATATTATGCGATATATGCGATATATCGGTATCGGTTGATATCAAAACCTTGATCATAACTCGGAAGGCATAAAATGTTAGATATTATAACTGAAAAACTGAATGCAACACTGTCTGAATTAGAATACATGTTTACCATCATGGCCTATTTTTCTATAATGTGAATGCCCAAAAATTACATCAAAGTATTCTCATTTCGTAATTAAACACAAAACAATTTAGACCACAAGCAGATTTACAAAAATGCCATAGTATATTTATGGTCAAAAAATGCTAAACATCTTTCTTATGACTGTAAAAAGTTGCTTTCAATGGACATCCATTTTCTGAATTTTAACACATAAGATAGAACCTTTTTGGAGTTACTTTGTTTTATTTTCATTTTGACAATTGTGGATCATCATAAATCAGAATGATGTATTTTGCATTACACATTTTAGGTCCAGACAGCACAGTCTTTCTAACACATGCATGATTAGAAGAGGAGTGTGCACGTCAGAACTGTAGTTTTACCCTCTCGTATACATGATTGGGAGTGGAGCGTGACAGCATAGTATTTCTAGCACATGCATGATTAGAAGAGGAGTGTGCACGTCAGTACTATAGTTTTACCCTCTCGTAGACATGATTGGGAGTGGAGCGCGCATATCAATTGTGCTTGTTCAAATGCTCTAAATTTTAGTTAAAAAGAAATGCATAAAACTAATGTAAATAAGAGAAGAAGAAATTGCCAAAAATCAACATGTTTCGAAGCTAATAAGTAGTGCAAAACCACATCTAGCAATTAAAGAAAATTTGGCACAAGAATTCAAGTTACCTTGTGGGAAGTGGCATCCACGAAATGGTCATCATCCGCGAGCAAGGAAGCAATGGCTTTAAGAAGTCGTCGCCCTTCAGCCTTTGAAGGTACTCGGTAACTTCTCTTAAGTGTACCTTTTGTTGTCGGATGCCATCTACGAACCAATTTTCTTTTATCGCTAGCTTCTTTCTCGCCTGCTTAACATGTTCCACAATAAAGTTTAAATTTTGAGCCTTTTTATTTAAAAAGATTCTCACTAACAACAAAATGCAAACAAGACTTACACCGTTAGCACTGGGTTTACCTATTTGAATACCAATTGAACTAATCTTTTAGCTAGTTAAACCACTCTAACCAACTCCACTACTTATTCAACGATCTCTCCCGCTGACAGAGTCCCCTCAACTTTATAAGCAACATTCACTCTTCTAGATATTATAAATGAAAGGGCAATTTGGGTTCAGATTCCTCATCACTACTAGTCTACTACAATGCGAACATAGCTCTTCTTCAGTGTACAATAGAGCTGTAAGGCAAAGAAAAAGGTTCTTTTTTTTTTTCCTTCTTCTCTCTTCCGTAAAGATACCAAGCATCACAAGATATCAGTTCAAAAAGGAAGGCAGATCAACAAATTGTTGAATAACAACTTTGCAAATAAAGAGTGGGCGAATATTCAGTTCAAATACACAGAAAGGAGAGATCCAAATAGCTGACAATTAATCAATAACACCAAAATTCAATGCTAATATAGTCAAAATCACTTCAATTAATCCCTAAAATTCAAAAAACCCTAGATAATATTCAGAAAGATATTAGCTTTAATGATCAGAATCCAGATCAAGAAAAAGGGCAAAAGAAATCCTGATACCTGATTGCCCCCGAAAGCTCTCAAACCACTTGGAAAACCCCAAATCATCACCATCAACCCCCAGCTCTAACACCACATCAAAATCAACTAAAATTAGCACAAAAAATAACCCCAAAATCTTGAAAAAAAAAAAAAAAGATTAGAAATCAAACAACCAGATGAGATTATGGGGTTTGATGGGGAGCCAGCAAGGCCAGCCTTGAGGAGAGCGTAGAAGATGCAGAGCCTGCCAGCCCAAAGCACGGGGGCCTCCAGCAAAGAGCAGCAGGGATTCGATCTCGTGATCCTCCCATTGGCGGCTGCTGGCAGATGAACCAGTTTCAATTTGAAGGAAGAGATTGGGAGAAACGATGGAAGAAATAGGGTTTTGGTGATGGTGAGCTGCTGGTGCTTGCTGCCATTAGAGTGAGAAGAGGAAGGTGAGATAGTTGCAGTGGAGATCGAGGATGGGAGAAGATACAGCATCATGGCTGAGGGCTGATAGAATTTTAATCTAATTTTAATTTTTGTTCTTATTTTGTTCACTCTCGAGGCCGAGGGGACTTCAGATCAAGCTTCAAACTAGAAATGTAATTTTCGGTTTGATGGATGACTCAGCAGATAAAACAAGGGAACGTTTCATCCATTGGGCTTATCCATAATGTATGGAATTTCTAAATGCGCAGCCTTTTTTTTTTCTTACTTTGAAATAATTACAAGTTTGATATTTAGTTTTTTAGACAAAATAGATCTTCACCCTCTTCTTAATGAACATCATGATCCTTCTTCTACCATTCCTATCCCATCGATCATATAACGTTTCTCCCGCATGCCAAAAAAAAAAAGAAAATTACACGACGATGGGAAGAATGGCGAGATGTGAGGGAAAGGGAGCGACTGGAAAAAGGCAAGGAGAGAGTTAGGATAGTTGTTTATTGGGTAAAAAAATAAGCTGAAGAAAAAACGGTTATAAAAAAGGAATGAGATTAAAATTGGAAGATTAGTAGTACTCACGCAATCTTTGAAATTTGGAGCTCACTAAGCAAGATGGCGTTAACTAGGAAAAAAAGTGGTCACATTTAGAATTTCCCCATATATATCTTATGATTGTTTTTGATAAAAGTCCCCAAGAAAAAATATAATTGGGGTTTGGCCATGATAAATTGACATTTAGAGTTTTTGTTTTTTTAGAGGATTTTTTCCCCACATACTCTCCATCAAAAACTTTATACTCGAGTCTTGACTACTAGATATTTCTAGAGTGGTAATGGATTCGTCCATAGGTCAATTTTTTGCCTATCATATATAAAATTTTAAATTAAAATAAAAATTTTATTTTTTAAATTCAAAATTTTTGTATAGAATGGGCCATAAAGTGATCCATAGATACATTCATTACCATTCTTAGCCTATGAGGCAGGCTAATTCTAAAAAAAAAAAAATCAATGCCTAAATGAAATTTAATTTTATATAACACTATGCTAGTTTAAGAGTTCTAATTTTTAACAATACACATTTGAGACTTATCATGGGTACTCAAGTGGAAGGTTAAAGTAAGTCTGGCAGTAGCCCTAGGCCAAAGTCTTGGCGACCAGGATTAAGAATGAGAAAGGATCCGATCTATTAGGAGTAGGTATGAGAAAATGGATGGGTCCCAGTCCAGATTTTTGTCATTTATATTCAAAATTTTAAATTAAAAAGTAAAACATTGTTTGCTTAGACTTTACATATATATATATATACCATTAATTTTACATACTGCAGATGTCCCTGGGACCAACTCCACTTGTTTGTAGTAGAACTAAACGAGAACAGCAATCGAAAGCTGTCGAGAATAAAGATATGAGGCTAACAAATATCCAAGGACACCTTCGACTTCAAGATAGCCAAGTTCAAGAGCATGCCAACAAACGGTATCGATGACTTGTGCCTGTAAAGGCCTATTTCCATTCCTAAAAATATTTCCATATGTAATCGAGACTCTTGAGCATTTACTACAACATCAACAAACTTGCACGGAGTTTTTTTTTTTTTTTTTTGAATTAAAAATGGTGAGAATAACTCTCCCGTGTTCCATTAAAAATACTTAATAGAACATATAACAATTTACATAGAACAACTACCAGAATACATAATAGTAATTCTCCTTACAAACAACAAAAACCTACGATTATTTCATTTCCTTATAGTTTTGTCATGCCAAGCTTATATCTAGTCATATATTCTGGTCAGCATTCTCTATAGAGGATCCATCTTGAATAACTCTGAAGTCGTATTCTGTCTCGTCTTCCTCATCATAGCTGTTGATATCTTCGCCCTCTGACAATATAACTTGCACAGAGTTATACCTAAGAGGTTCACTATTTTGTGTCCATTTGATTCCCAACATTTTCAAATGCAAATGACTCCACAATCATCAGGTTAGCGAATTTCGAAACCACTGACTAAGTGACGTTTAAACCTCCATTTTCATTACTAAATGAATGCCGTTGGAGTAATCGTAAGATTGTTTCATTGCGACATGGGATTAGAGTTTTGAGCCAAGAAAATTGCCTCTGTGCAAAGCAAAGGTAAGTCTACGTACACGGGACCTCTCTTAATGCAACTGATACTGTTCCAGTTGCAACGATTGATGCGAGGATCCTGTCTTACGCCACTGCTCGAGGCAACTCTTGTGATTGATGCGGTTTCTAGATTTGAGACGGCTAGATCTGTGTGTGCCATAATTTGGTGGTGCATATTTGTCATGGGTAACCTTTGAGATTCTAACCGAAGACTCGAAGAACTTTTAGATAGCCAGAAGTAACTCGTAGCCACTAGGGTGATTCGGCCAACAATATCTTATTATTATTATGATACCGTTGGCACAAAGCATTTGCTACAAAGATTTCAAAAACAAAAACAAAAATGAATATCAAAACAACAAAAAAGGGGATACATATTACCTTTTGATGATGAATACACGATCCTCTTGGAATTTAGCAGCCATTTAGCAATAAGCTTGAGCAGGAAGTCGACTCTCCAGATTTGATGCGTGACTAAATTAACCAAATGATCTGCTCATTGCATCGGCTCTCTATCAGTTGTTTTGGAGTCCAACTTTATAACATCCATTACGACCATGAAAAAAATTGAATTCTATGAGATGCAACCAGCAAAACCGGAGCGAATTCATCATAACGATTACCACATAATATTGAGAGTTGTTGCGAAAATACTACATTTATTCCAACGAAGGAACAAATTAAAAAAAACTTGTTTACAGCGGGCTATTGCTGCCAATTAATACATCTCAATCAAAATCTGATGAAATCATGTTGTATTCAGATGTGCTCTGAAAGTTAGGGGTGAAGTCAGAGAAGTACCTCAACACTGCTGCAAGATGTTGTGCATTGTTGGATGCAAAAGTTGCTTTCAGAAATAATAATGACATCACTCTTTAATATGTAAATGATATCCAAGTTCCATGTCTCTAGGAATGCAACAAGGGAGTAGGAGCATTGATGCATATAGAGACATGCAAAAAAGGAAAGAAAGAGGATAAAGAAACCCAAATAACAGACAACATTTTTATCTCATTTACAATCCTTAGAGAATGATAAAGATGGAGGAGGAAAAAGTAGAACTCTTGAATATTATCTCCACCTCCTAAGTTTGGATAATATTGCAAAAAGCACGGAGTTTGGGTTGGTTTAGCCGCCACTTCCGACCCCCAGAGGACCGCGAGGGACGATCTGCAGAAAGTTTCGGAAGTAGGTAGTGGTGAAAGAGACAGAGTTACCTTCAGGATTGACAAAAATAAGAAACCATTTGTGAAAGGGGCACCTACTCTGAAGATGGCTAGGAACCTACTCTCACCCTCTAGCATGGGTGCTTGGAGGATAAGGGAAGCCAATCTCTTTCAGAGTAGAGAAAGGGGATACTTACATGGAGGAAGATGTGCAGTCCTGGTTAAGGGACTGGAAATGTGAAAATCAGAAGGGGTATTTACTGGTTTGGCCCTTACATTTTATATATTATGATTTAGTCTCCAAATCTTCATATTTAGGATTAGTCCTCAAATCTCCTAAGTTACTACAATTTAGTCTCCTCCTCAAATTCCCCAAATTTTTGACCTGATATTACCATTTTATACCATTTTACCCTGTCTTTATTCATTCTTTTTTTTCTTCCTCTCTTCTCCTTCTCTCTTCCTCCTCTCTTTTTCATTAGGAAAAGAGAGGAGGAAGAGAGAAGGATGAGAGAAGGAGAAGAGAGGAGGAATAATGAAGAAAATGAGAAGAGAGGAGGAGGAAGAGAAAGAATAAATAAGGAGGAGTAAAATGGTAATATCAGATCAAAAATTTAGGGATTTGGAGAGAGGGACTAAATTGTAGTAACTTAGGAGATTTGGGGGTCTAAATCCTAAATATGAAGATTTCGGGGACTAAGTCATAATATATAAATATGTGAGGGACAAATCAGTAAATATCCCAAATCAGAATTTTGACCCAAAGGGCAAAAAATTTGGCATTTTGGGGAGAGATCAGACAGGGAATCACTAACCATAAATTCTTCAATTCTGGCTAGAGGAGAAACACAGCAAGAGGGAGAAGCATCAGAGGAAGGGATCGAATAGGAAAAGAGAACAGAAGAGGAAATGATAGGGTCGTCCCCCGGTGACTGAAGAGGTGAGGTCTCCTGGAGAAAGGCGCAGCTGTGTGTGCCCCCCACTTCGGGTCTCGAGAGACAGTGCACCTCCTCTTGATAAGACATAGGGATAAGACATAGGGAACGACGGGGCAACCGAAATTTCGAATGATGGGCCCCATCGAACGAATTTGGAAGAATGAGAACTCAATAGGGAGAGGGCTGATTTAAAAGCTCACTTGGGCCCATTGAAGAGATATTGAATTCTAAAGCCCAACCCACTAGTTTAGGGACAGTTTATTTGGGCCTACATGTATTGAAAACCTTGAACAAAGAGCTTGCTATAGATACAATGGCAAAGCTTCTAGAAAATGTGATTTTTTTTTTTTTTTTTTTTGGGGGCTTAACAATAAGAAGAAAACAAGACCTAAAAGGAGACAAGCATCATGGCTTCTGAAGTTTATCGGGGAGAGGAAGAAATTGTTGGCTTTAGTGAGTTCTTCTAATAGTATCCAAGAAGAGAACGAGTCGATTTTTTTTGCTCCGTAACCAAACCCTATGACTTTGATACTGGAGGAAATGGAGAAGACACAGACATACAATATCACATTGACACAGAGGTCACTCTGACAGGGCCACAAAATGAAGGAGACATAGGAGCTAACCCTTGGCAACAAGACTTGCATCCTTGCAATTACCCCCAATAGGTAGGAGACTGGAAGAGAAAAGAGTTGGTTAGAATTATCAGTTTGGTCAAGTTGAGAACCCTGCAATTAGAAGGAAGGCAATTCTCTCTGAATTGGAGTTAGGTATCTTCCATGACACCTCTTCTATATTAAATTTTATTCCAGATGATATGTTAATTTCATTAGTTTCTATATGCGATTTTGATATGGGTGTGGACATTAGTGAATGTAATGATACACTTTCACAAGTACGTAACCTAGATACTACTAAGTTGGGGGGGGGGGGGGGGGGGGGGGGTGCTCTCCAGAAGGATTGGACCTAACACGGTCCTTAGGCATTTGGAGAAGCTTTGACATTTTTACATATGAATTATATGTTTTGGAATGTGAGAGGGTTGGGTAACCCGACTAAGCAATGTATGGTCACAGAGGTACTTCGTAATAATAAAATTAATGTAGTGTGTTTAGAGGAGACTAAACTCATGAATCCTAGTAATAGAGTTCTTCACTCTGTAGCTCCTTACGCCCCATTTTCTTTTTTATACAAAAATACGAGGGGTGCGTCGGAGGGTATCATCATAGGAGTAGACAATAAAGTCCAAATTTTGTATTCGTGGGAGGGGATCTTCTCCCTCTCTATCAAGGTGGAGACGGATATCTAACGGATGGGTTCAAATTATTACAGTAGTATATAGACCAAATGATGCAGATTTGCATCTGGTATTCTGGGAGGAGCTCCGTACTATTTGTAATAGGTGGGAGGCCCCGTGGATTGTAGGAAGAGATTTTAATATCACAAGGTTTGCAGATGATAGAAGAGGGCATGACCGTAATACAAACAATCAGGAGGAGTTTGATGCGGTCATTCACTCGTTGAACTTGATAGACCTACCTATCAATGATTGGTTGTATACTTGGTCAAATGTGAGGGAGCACCCGATTATGGCTAGACTGGACAGAGTACTTGTTTCTGATCAGTGGGATACTAAATTCCCAAGGGCAGAGATTTGTACATTATAGAGACCAATATATGATTATCTACCTATTTGTTTACACTCAAGGGAAAACTACCGAGCCCCTCATAGGCATTTCCGTTTGGAGAAGTGTTGGTTGGAACACAAGGTGCACGAGCTTATTAGGGAGAGCTGGTCCTAGCCTACTTCTGCGAGAGATGCAACTGGAAGTTTATATTGTAAACTTTGAAACTTGAGGAAGGTCTTATGGAGGTAGGACAGTCGGTGTAAAGTTCAGACAAGGGAATATAAGACAATAGTTTTGAAGGAGATTGAAAACCTAGAGAAAATAGAAGAATCTAGACATCTGGATGAGGAGGAAAATGCTAGACTTCGTGGGCTACGTACGAAAATTGAGAAGCTGTATATAGATGAGGAGATCATGTTGCGATAAAAGGCGAGATGTAATGGCTGAAAGAAGAAGATGCCAACACTGCCTTATTCCATAGAACTACCTGTATGAGAAATCAAATCAATAAAATCCACTCTATACTAGATGGGGACAATATCATCCAAGATGAAAGGGCAATAAAGGAGCATATTTTTGCCCATTTTTAAAACCTTTTTGCCCAGAAGAACAATTTCAGGATTTGTATGAAAGATGGAGCATGGTCATTGAGGGCAGATTTGCATGATCTTGAGGAAGATTTTAGAGAGGAAGAACTTAAACAGGCGGTTTGGAAATTGGAATCAGATAAACCTCTAAGACCAGATGGAGTTTCCCTATTTTTTTTCAAGAGCTTTTGGAAAGTGATAAGAAAAGATTTTAATGTGACTTCTACAAGAAGTTTACAGGAGGAGGCCCGATTGGATAAAATCAATTTCTCCATGATCACCTTAATTCAAAAAATGACCTCTCCGGAACATGTGGGGGATTACAAACTAATAGCACTATTGAACAGTTAATTGAAGAACATTTTGGAAGTCCTGACTAGCTGATTTGTACCAAAATTAAAAGTGTTGATTGATGACTATTAAACGGGTTTCATAACAGGAAGAAACATCCTAAAGGGTGTGGCAACGACCTATGAAGTAATTCACCATAGTGAGAAGAGGAAAAGTAATGGATATATATTGAAATTAGATTTTTAGAAGGCATATGATATTATTGATTGGAATTGTCTATTGGAGACTTTGCGGCTAAGGGGTTTTGGTGAAAAATGACTATCATGGATAGGCATGGACTGCCAAAACACAAATTCTTATAAATGAGCAGGTGGGGAAAGAAATAGTATTTAGAAGAGGATTAATACAAGCGGATCCTCTATCCCCCCATGTTGTTCTTCTTAGTTGCGGATGGACTGAATCACATGCTCAGAAAGCCAGAGGAGAAGGGGTTGATACAAAGATTATTCAGAGCTCCCTCTATCTCCTTTGTTAACTTCCAGTATGCAGATAATACCCTGATTATTGGTAAAGAGAAAGTTAAAGAAGTGATAATAATTAAATGGGCTATATGTTGCTTTGAGGTATGGTCGGGACTGAAAATCAATTTCATAAAAAGTTTCCTGATATGTCTTGGGGAGAAAAATTTATTGCTGGTCCTCATCCTCAATATATTTAGATGTAAGGAGGAAAAATTCCACATAAGATATTTGGGCATCCCGATTAAACTTGGGAGTCTATCTAAACATGATTAGAACCCGCCATTCGATTCTCTGGAGAGGAGACTGGAGGGATGGAGAGGTAATATGTTATCGTTAGGGGGTATGGTTATGCTACTAAATGCGGTGCTATCTTCAATTCCTCTTTACTATATGTCATTTTTTATTTTACCAAACTAGGTGAGAAAAAAGATCGATCACATTAGAAAGCGATTTCTCTAGAACGGGACAAGTTTGGAAGGCAATAAATACCATCTGGTATCATGAGGTTAAGTATGCAGCTGAAAAGAAGAGGGTGGTCTAGGTGTACTGGATCTAAGGATATTTAATTTGGCTCCCATTGCTAAATGGTGGTAGCACCTGATAAGACCCGGGGACATTTCAAAAGCGGCTAGCATCAAAATACCATCCCAAAAACGGGTCTTGATATGCCAATCACAAAAGCTCTTTGTACACTTTGGAATTCTGGAAAGAAATGTAACTCTTTAGAAGTGTGGTTTAGCCTAGTTTAAGGCAAAGAATGGGAAATGGGATGCATGTTAGATGTTGTTCTAAAATTTCCCTGAAGACACTCTTTTCGGATGCATTTGAGGTGGCGAGGAATAAGGAGGTTGCAATTAGAAATTATTAGGAAATGGCAAGATGGAGAATACAAACAATATTACCAGTCACGGGTCGAGTAAAGGACCAACTGGGAGAGATACGTCATATCCTACGGGATATTGTCCCAGTTAATTCGGAAGAGGACAAAGTTATTTGGAGATGGAACATGAACATGAATTTCTTTGTTAAATCAACATATCATTGCTTCAGCTTCATTAATGAGGGATTAACCTCTGCAGATGCAAAACTTATATGGTCCACTAAATGTTCATCCAGAGTCAGAGTTTTCCTATGGATAATCGATAAACAGGTCTTTCTAACCGGGCCAGTCCTATAAAAATAGGGTTGGATATGTCTAAATGCGTCAACGTTATGTTAAGAAGAGAGCGAATCCGTTGATCATATTATGCTAAATTGTATGTTCTCTAAATACCTATGGGAGCGGACCGCTATATCACCTGGGATATTAGTTGATGTGACTAGGAAGAAGGATATCTGGAGTAGAATAAGTAAAAAAACTTCACTGGGTAGGACTTTAGTTGCAGCAGTATGCTGGAATATTTGGAAGGAAAGAAATAATAAAATTTTTAATTCCATAGCTCTTTCTTTACATATATGCCTGCGACTAATATCTCAATATCTCATTTTGGACATGTATCTTTTCAGACGAAGAGAGATTACAGTTTTCGGGTGGATTATCAAAGGATGCTCTCAACAATAGGCTTTCATCCCAAAATAGTACTCCCTGGTGGATATAGATGCTCAGGGTAGGGACACATCTTACAGATTTATCTATAGCTCGGGATGGTCATCTATGTATTTTTGTACTTTTTAGTTTTTTCTTTGTTGGTTATGTAGCCCATCTATAGGACATCTCTTGTAGTCCAAAACTTCTTATGTTCTATTATGTTTTCGTCAATGAATGCGAAGGGTTACCCGCCATCTTTTGCATATATATATATATATATATATATATATATATATATATATATATAGAGAGAGAGAGAGAGAGAGAGAGAGAGAGAGAGAGAGAGAGAGAGAGAGAGAGAGAACGGGAAATACACCGGCGGTGAAGGAAGTTTCCTTCACCGCCGCTTAGGTGGCCCAATAAAATTATTACACGTGGTGTCATTTAAGAGAATTCATTTATTTGTTACCTTGAATGACGCCCCGTGTTATAATTTTATTGGGCCACCTAAGCGGCGGTGAAGGAACTCCCTTCACCGCCGGTGTATTTTCCATTTCCTCATATATATATATATATGGGATTACTGTATGTGAGCCGCCAACTCAGGAAAAGTTACTTGAGCTAACGACAAAACTATAATCATCCAATGATTTTTCTTCAATTTTTTTAATAATTACTATTTCTACCTTCTTAACTTTTTTAGGATTAAATTTCATAAATTTTGGAGTTTTTTTACGCTTTCATCAAATGCATACAAAATGTTTTATTCATTGAAAACCGTTAATTTTGTGTTAACTTGATGGATGACCAAATCAAAACTAAAACCCAAGAAATTGGGTATGACTGAATCTTAAGGGGTCGAGATCATAATCCAAAAGAAATTTTTTAAGAAAGATTATTGGAGATATTGGAAATGAACTGCAGCTCAGGTAACTTGCGTGAGCTGTCAGCTTATTTCCATCTCTCTCTCTCTCTCTCTCTCTCTCTCTCTCTCTATATATATATATATATATATATATATATATATATATGTATATATATATATATATATATATATATATATATATATATATATATATCGCAAAAAACATGTATAGTTTGACTAGGAAAAAAAAATCAGCTTTTTAGACTCCTGAATATCATCTCCACCTTCTAACTCATTTTACAGGTATTTTAGAGGTTTTTTGCTGATTAAATTTGACTTTGGATTTGACTTGAGAGAAGATTTAATAAAACCTTCTATAATGTGCATCTTTTAATTTGTACATTTTATTATTTTCTCCTTAATAAAACGGGGGTGATTACCACTTTTAATTTCTTTACAAAATTCAAAAGAGCGTTTAGCTTTGTTTTTCTCTTAAAAAAATAGAGATTAGAGATTACTTCCTCTTTCACTTTGGACAGGGCGAGAATATTGCTACTTCAAATTAAGATAGTAAGTATCATAATTACGAATACGATACTGTAAGAGATCTCACTTAGCTTAGAAATCAATTTTTAAAAAAAATGGAAAAATACATCTTAAGTCCTTGTTGCAAATGAAACAAGACATAACAATGTGGGTACAAACTTCAAGTAATTTTCTCAAATAAATCCACAGTAAATGCATTATACAAAATATATGGCTACCAATAGCTAAAGTGTACCACCTTTGCACATTTAAAAGGGAAAAGCAGATAAGAAATGTTATTAATACTAGAGTTTCTTTTTTATTTTAATTATCATCTTAATATACGTGACTCAAGTTATTCATATAAACGATTCTAATATAAATTTAAAGTTTAAAACTTTGTCAAAAAATATTTTTCTTTGCATATGTTTTCTTTATCAGAATCAAAGGAAGCACAGATTCATGCCGCCCACTGCATAAATTTAGGACAGAGGCATTGCCGTCTGTTGTTCTTTGTTGCATCGTGTTTACTGATCAGTAAACAATATGCTTTACATCCATCAAATGATTTAGAAAGGATCTAACAGTGTATCTGATTATATGGGTCTACAACAATATTTGCTTATAGCAAAAAATAAAATAAAATAAATAAATAAATAAATAAAATTACTTAGTGTATTGACTACTGCAACAACAGATTAATTACTATTCTTCTGTTAAAATCACCTGTTACTGCTTCAATCATCTTAACTACTTTTATCACCAATATTACTGCTTTAGCTGATTCCGTGACTATCAATAAAAGAGCTGCACTTGTTGTGTCAGTAAATGGGTTACAGATTACATCACTATGATCCTAGTATATGGATATTAGTAAATAACTCAGCCAAAAAAAAAAAAAAAGAAAAAAAGAAAATTCAATCTAAAACTTCATAACTAAAATAACCTAGTATATATTGTTTACATTTGAATTTCCAATAATTTTTAGTTATAAGATTATCTACCGATACTGATTCCTCAGCTAAAGCATTTTTAATACTTCAGAAATTAAAGATGACAGAATTCAATATCATAGAGATATGATGAGATTCTAAATCATGAAAAAAGATTTTATAATTTAAAGAAAATTAAGAAGCTAGCATAATTTAACTGTAACTAGAGTTGAATCTCCTTCCATAGTCGGCTATAGAGTCACAGATTCAAAGGTGCAGATCCAAACTCACATTCTCCGTTACACGGGCCGTGCCCGGCTCACAGGCTGATCTGCTGCTCATACAGATGGTAGTACTAGAAGAAGAGGGTGATGGGACGGCCGGGAAATTGCTGAAACTACCGCCACCATCTCTGAACACAGGCTGCACCAGAGGCACTGTCTGGTCACGGTGAATCAAGGCGTGCGGAACCCGCCAGAGGCCCGGCAACGGGCTGCCGGTGATGGGCTGCGATGGGGACCCGAGACCGAGGCGAGGGGGCGCCGCAGCAGCTCTGGTGTAATAGTAGTGGTGGGAGGGTGGGGATGACGTCACATGAGCAGCTGCATGGTGAATCCGATACTGGTAGTGGTGATGTACAGCGAGGGAGGTGGACTGGAGGTGGGACCGCTTAGCGTGCTGGCGCTCCCGTTTGTGGGCGTTCTGGTGGCCGCCGAGGGCCTGGGAGGTCGGGAAGTTGCGGCAGCAGTAGTGGCACTCGAACCTGCGGGGTACTGGATCTGCAGGAGCTACGGCGGCTGCAGCCGCCGTGCGGTTGGTGCTAGATTCTTTAGGGGAGGTGGTGGTGCTGGTGTGGTCATCGTGGGGGAGGTCAATGCCAAAGAGACGGACGGCGGAGGAGGGGGAGGAGCTGTTCTGCAGTGGTGGCCGGACGAGCGGGAGTTGGGAGAAGGAATCAATGGCCATGAAGTCGCGAGTTGGCTCTGGCTTGCCCATTTTCTACAAGATTGAAAGATATCGATGCTCAAGAGATTTAGTACTGACTCTCTTTTTCCGTGTAATAAATATTTGTACAATAATATTCCATTCTTTATACAATTTGAATCTGAAATTTTCAGTAAACAAGTCAAAACTCACACTCGGAACTCTTAACTACTTGTTGGCAATGTATACTTGTTAAAAATATATATCTGGATACGAGGAAGAGGAAAAGAAAAAGATGGGCGGTGTTCTTGAAAGGGGGAGGAAGGGGATTTAATTTAATTAATTTATTTTTTTCCCCCACAATTGTTTCTCTCCTTGTTGCTTGCTTGGGGGTAGATGGATTGACAGGTTGGAAAACTAGAAGCAATGCTAGCCTAGCAAGTCAATGAGGGAGGTTGAGATAGCTTTGATAGGAGATACAAGACACCAATACAATAGGGGAACTGGGCTTTGAGTCTCTATGCAAATTGAATTGAATGAAAGAGAAAAGGGGGAAAGGGTTTGGTTTGGTTTGAAGGAGTAGCAGTACTAGTACGACTGTAGGGCCAATGAAAAGATAAGAAGGTGGACAAACTGAGGATGACCGACAAGTGCAGCTGCGTGCTGCTGCTGATTGAGGCTTTTGGCTTCTCAAATAACCACCAAGTACTACCATTACTTGTCATAGCTCATCTTAGCTAGCTCCATCACCTCACCAACTCTTTCATTACCTTCTACCCTTTTACCCCTACCTTTGGTCTACCTCCACCGCCCACACCACCCCCCATCCCACCCACCCACACACACCCACGCCAAGGCCCCAACACATTATTTCAAGTTCAAGATTGAAGAGAGGCCTGTAGTGACCACCTTTCTCTCTCACACGCACAGAGGCCTGTAATGGCCACCTCTCTCTCTCTCGCGCCCGCCCCCCCTCCACCGCAAACAAACCCCCCCCAACCAAAACACACACACACACACATTCTCTCTGTGTTTGTGTCACTCTTTATAGCTTGCTGCTACCTTAATCTTTATATATCTGCAGCTAAAGAGGAGCCTGTTGCTCATTGGTCCTGCATGGATTTGAGATGGGGGAATAGATGTGTATGCATGTTACATGGAACTTTCTAGCGAGCTAGGGTTACTGCTTACCCTCTCACACAAATTTCACCAATCATATGTCTATTTTTTTTTTTTTTTTTTTTTTTGTATTCTACTTTATTGAATTTCATAGGTCATCTGGCTGTATAGTTTATTGATGACCCACAAGCTAGATTTTGGTGTACTAAAGATTTTTTACTCATACAATTGGGTGGCCAGCTATTAATTGATTTGGACAGTTGGGGGCAGGTTCCACGCATCTAAAGTCTCTAACCACCTAAAAAAACAAGTGACCTAGCTACTCGTCAATTTCCACAAAGAAAGCATCCTGTCATGGTAGCTAACCCTATCTATTTTCTCTCTCTTTTGAGATGGGTTAGTGGCTATTCTTAATCTGACACAAATTCATGAACGAGGGAACCAAGAGAAAGAGGTCATCTTATATAGCTTCTCTATGTCTGTGTCCTTGCTTCCCCCCTCCCCACCGTTTAGAGGACTCCCTCCCTTTTTAGGGTTTTGGGTACGAGGGTATCTTGTTGACTTGCATGGGGTTTTAGAAGAAATGTAGTTATTTAATGATTTAGACATCTGAACCTCCCCCAAGAATACTACAAACCCTAACAAAATAATTTCCATGAAACCCTCATACTCTCTCTCTCTCTCTCTCAAACAAACAAACAAATTATTCCACCGACTTGAACTCCGAAGTCCTCTCCCCCGACCCCTCTCACTACCTTATGCTCACATTTGTCAGTGAGCTACATAAAATTCAAGATGTCCAGCTGTTTAGTACACCCCTTCGGTTTTTTTCTTTTAATGCGATGGCCGGGATTTAATCAGTAAATGTTTTTGATTAATTTAATTAGTAAATTAATAAAGAGACGGCAGAGTGACAAGTATATATCCTAGTTGAAAGAAGCATGACAAAGCACATTATATATAGTGATAGAAGATAGAAACACATCCACGGCCGGAGTTAACAGCAAACCTTATACAGTGAAAAGTATCCTCGGCGATGTCGTAGTTTACTTCGGTCAATGTTTATAAGAAATTCCAAATAAAAAATTACATTATGTTGCCTTTATCTAAAAAAATAATTAAAAAATTCCGAGTCATTGCACCCAGAAAAGGTGACACAATTGGAGAGTGGTGTAACGTACTGTCTACAACCTTTGGCGGTTGTGGACTAAATGTTAGGGTTTACAAATTGGGATGAGAGCGATCGAAAAGTACTGGTACCTCATTATCAAAGAGGAATTTTCTAATATAACTATAAAATCAAATAGAGCCATCGAAAAATATTTTCCAAACACGACCAAATCAAATATGAATTAAGTCGTAGAGGAAATCTGGACTTGTCAAATTTGGAATTAGGACATAGCAAGTTTGAGTCTATCTCAAAAATAAATCCAAACTTGCCAAGTTTGGACTCCTGGCACCGTGCTTGTCTGAAATCTTATATATGCACAGTACACACCCCCCTCTCTCATTCTCTCTAACTCATCATCTCTCTCTAACTCAACCCCTCTCGCATTCTCTCTAACCCAACCCTTCTCTCTCGCACTCTCTAATTCATCTCATCTCCATCTCGCTTCTCTAATTGATCAATTCCTCAAATCTATAATCCATTTTATCTAAATTCTATAATCCCTCTCTCCTCAATATATCCCTTAATTTCTAACTCCTCGAATGATTCCCTCCCTGACCCTTTTCAATATATCCCTTTCTAACTCCTCGAATCACTCCCTCCTTAACCCTCCTCAATATATCCCTCTCTAACTCCTCAATATAATGAAATTCATGACATTCGAATAAAGGATCTCATTAGTATGAGTATAGTAAAAGTAGATTATTTAAAAAAAAAAAAACAATATAACCTTGAACAAAAAAAAATTCAAAAAAAAAATAAGATAATTTATTATTTTGTAGTTCTTTGACATCTCCAAGTCTTTTTTTTTTCCCCAAAAGTAGATTGAAATTTTTTGAGATATTTAGTAGATTAGAATTTTTTAGAATAGTGATTGTTTGGGGATGATAGAATGTGAGATATAATATTTTACCCTCTCTAAATAATACTAAAATATCACAATATCAAGAGATCGGTTCTTTGTTAAATGATATCCTCTGAGGTGGATTTTGATGAACACATTAAAAAGAATAAAGATGGATCACACCTTATATAGAGACTGAAACCATGATCAGAATCGTTGGTTACCTAGATCACGTTGCCAGAAATCCGTTCCTAAAATTTAAGCCAAATATCACTGATGACTGTCTGATCAACTAACAAATAATAGCTTCTTCTCCTTCTCAACCTCTGTTTTTTGTTTTGTTTTGTTTTTTTGTATTTTTCCTCAGCTGGGGAACTAAATTTTCATTTACGCTTTCAATCCAATCCTCAAAATAAAATCATATCCCTCCATATACTATGGAAGAGATAGGTATGGGTAGTTTTAAAAAAAAAAATATCATCCAAACAATAAAGATTTAGTTAACAGAGTGGTTGGCTCTTCATGAGATTAGCGCACCCCAACAATGATTAGATGTTACACAAGAGGGAGGTGGGCTGGGCATGACGTGGGTTGCCGGAGCGAGGGGAGCAACAAAAAATGGAAAGGTAATATAATGTTTTGAGGAAAAAAAGGAGACTGTAGTTTAGGAATATAAGAGTGTATATTTTAAAAAAAAAAAATCCATAATTTTGAATTTCATAAGAAATATATTTGGCAAGAGGAGATTTTTAGAAATTAGAGAAGTACATTTAGAATTTACTTTTTGATTTAATAGTTTTAACTGACATTACAAGTTGCTCCAAATCCGTTCATAAACCAGAGTTGTCATAAATATACGTATTTAATGTACATTCTAAGTTGAACTTTTATGTATGTTTCATAAATTTCTCCGCAGATAATACGAAAGTGAATTGCTTATCACTTGTTATACTTTTAAAAAAGAGCCGAGTTATACTTTTAAAAAAGAGCCGACTAAGCTCATTCGAACCTTGATTTTAACTGATTAGATGGGTTCTACAAATATAGCTGTTTGTACGCTTTTCTCTTTGTCTTTGCCCCCACAAAAGGATAAATGCTCTGATGCGCTCCACAGCTAGCCTCGCATCCTAACAATACAACACAACAACAACAATAACAACAACAAACACCTTCCTTTAGCATGAGGGGACCTGATATGCCTCTGAGCCGCCTGCAGCATATACTTTGGCTAGCATGAGCTACCGATGGGCTCGGCGTCAGTTGTCTCCGACCGTGTCCTGATCACTTTAGCTGGCCGCTGCGGTGGCTCCACCACAAGGCTCTCGGGTTTGCACTGCGAGCGCATGCATCTCGTGCCGTAGACTGGTCACGCTCCCGTCTTTTACTTTCCTGCACCTCCGTATTGGACCATGTCTGCCAGTCTGACTTCGTACTCGTTGTTTGCTGGCTCCATGAGTTTTCAAATTATTACTACGTTGCATGTATTACTTGTAGGAATTTACAAATTGAATTTTCCTTTACATATAACTTCCCCTCGTTTTTCCATTTATTTTGATTTTGGTTCTTCTCTTAAGAACCAATATTATCGCTTCTCTTTAGATCTATTCCTAGGTGAATTTAAATTGTCCCATAAATACACACACATACACATATGTATGTATATATATGAGCCGCTACTTAATTTAGTTATGTGAATTAGCAGTGAAAAAAAATAATAATCCCATGAATTTTTCTTCAAAATTTTTTTTTAGGAGTATAAATTCATAGGTTTTGAAAGTTTATTTATCTTTTTATCAAGTGTATACAAAATGTTGTATATACTCCGTACCTTCCATATGATCAAATTTTATAGGATTTGAAGTTTATTTATAATTCGATATTATCAAATGTATACAAAATATTGTATTTATAAAAAATTATTAATTTTGAGTGTACTTGATGGATGATCAAAACAAAAGTAAAACCTAAAACATTGAGTATGACTTACCTTAGAGGTAGAGATCAAAATCTGAAAGAATTTTTTTTAAAAAAAATTATTAAAGATAGTGGAAATCGATCACAGCTCAGATAACTTACATGAGGTAGCCGCTAATGAGCTGCCGCCTTACGTGAGGCGGTGGCTAATTTGCCACTGCATCACGTGAGTCACCTGGGCTGTGGTCCATTTCCACTATCTTTAATAATAATTCTTAAAAATTTTCTTTTGGATTATGATCTCAATTCCATAGGTTTCACTCATATACAATTTCTTGGGTTTAATTTTGATTTGGTTTTCTATCAAGTAAATACAAAATTAACAATTTTCGATAAATATAATAGTTTGTATTCACTTGATGAAATGTCAAATTAACTTCAAAATTCATTGAATTGCTTTTAAAGAAGCTAAACAGATAGAGATAATAAATTTAAAAAAAGTATGATAAAAATAATGGAATTATTACTTTTTCCCTGCTGATTCATGTAACTTTTATGAGTTGGTGGCGCATGTACAGTAATACACACACACACATATAGAGAGAGAGAGGCGCATGTACAGTAATACACACACACACACACACATATATATATATATAGAGAGAGAGAGAGAGAGAGAGAGAGAGAGAATGGAAATGATCTGATAACACACGCATGTACAGTAATACACACACACACATATATATATATAGAGAGAGAGAGAATGGAAATGATTTGATAATACACGCAAGTTACCTAAGTTGCAGTTCATTTCCACTATCTCTAATAATTTTTTTTAAAAAATTTCTTTTGGACTATGATCTCAACCCCTAGGGTTCACCCATTTCCACTATAAAATTTCTTGGGTTTCAATTTTGATTTGATCCTCCATCTCATTAACACAAAATTAACGGTTTTCAATGAATAAAATATTTTGTATGCACTTGATGAAAAGGTAAATGAACTCTAAAATTTATAAAATTTAATCCGAAAAAAGTTAAGGAGGTAGAGATAATAATTGTAAAAGAAAATTAAATAAAAATTATTAGATTACTATAGTTTTGCCGCTAGCTCAAGTAACTTTTTCCGAGCTGGAGGCTAACCTACAAGACACAAATTTCGTAATAATCCTACGTATGTTTCGGTAATTCCTAGATATTTTTTTAGCGATTGTGACTACCGATCGATGCCACACACGTATAGCTACTAAATTTTATTTCTGATGGCACCTCCAAATTAATGGGGGGAATACTCATGGGATTTGCCTGTCCCAATTCTCAGGAAAATTGCAGCTAACCAGCCTGACCCAATTGTCAGGACAATTGCATCTAACCATCGAAAATAGATTTGAAGGGGAGAGAGACGATTGAGACACGGACAGAAGATATCTATGCCCAAGATGCAACACCTTGAGGTGTATAGCTCTCCACTTGTCTACTCTTATTTCATTGTGAACATGGATGAGCCTTGGGGGTGTTCTCAATCGATCCTAGGACCACCAAAGAACAAGAAGAGAGAGAAGAGACAGCATCTCATCACATCTCCAATCAAATCGCCTAGGCGCAAAAAGGAGAGAGAGAGAGAGAGAGAGAGTACAGTCAATCTGCATGTCTTTTCATTGAACAAAGACGAGGAGGGTAGGGGCACACCTTAAAGCTTGGAAAATGATTGACCCTTTCTCTTTGTGAACTTAGAGATCTCATTTGCGCGTGTGTACTCAAACTACCCAGCTGGCCTTATCGTGGTCTTGCTTGGTTTTGACATTTCAAACTGATCAAATTAAGTAGAATTCGACTCTCATTTCTAGTTCCCCTCAAGGGGTTATAATATGTGATGTGACACGTAACCATTGCCTCATTTTCGGAAATATTGTGCATTGTACTCTTCTTAGGATAAGTGACTGAATATTTCATCTAATTCGTTATTAAATCATAACGAATCTATTCAAATCTCTCACAGAATAGTAGTTTATTATTTTTTTAGCTTAAACGGTAGGTTAACACTCTCCCCGTTCCATTAATGAGCACCTAACATAATATATAGCTAGTAATGCCACTAGATGAAGACGGTCCATATAATAATTACAACCAAAGTCCATTAACATATAAAATTACACCAAAAGAAAAAAAAACAAAAAAAAAAAACAAATAACAAGGCCCCTTGTAGGATGGCTATAAAGGTGACTTCCAATCCGCAGCAGGATGGCATGTCTTTATGGGCTCACACTATCGATGCTGTTTCGGTGATTGGGACATGCTCTCCAAGTCGTCAGAGAGCTGTAACCTTTCTTTGTGTATCGTGAATAATACATCGCATACAGTAATAAAATGATTGATCAGTAGAATTAAATATCGTATTATTCTTCTCTTTTTAGATATTCTAGCAGAATGCTGCTCTTATGGTCCTAACCATCCGTGTTTCAGGATCAACAGTAATGAAATTAGTTTGTTTTTGTTATCGTTGTACTTGAATCCAGATTTCTGGACTTATATATATATATATATATATATATATATATATATATATATATATATATATATATATATATAAAATCGTGACATACCGACATGTACACAAGAAGAGGATATAATTTGCGCATATATGCACAAAAGCACATAGAAGAACAAACTAGACTTTCAGAATTTAATTTTCAACTGGTGAACGAAACATAGGGTGAATCATGAACTCGACATTGCAATGCTCATGCCGTGGTGATCAGGGCATAATTAAGGGGACTGCAGTCGAACAGAACTTGTCGTGTTGAGGAACCGAGACATCATGACATAAAATGAAGTGAGAAATGGGGTCACTGCAACAACCCAAAGGTTCATGTAATCCCTCTGAAGATTATATCTCAATGGATTTTATGATTTTAATTTCCCAAAAATATAAACATATTTCTTGCAAATTACAGTTTTACAAGTACAAAAGCCAAATCAAAACTTTGAGAAATTGTTCATTATGATTGTCTTCAAAAACCTTGTAATTTCAATTAACTGCTCGGCTAAATTACCTTGTTCTAAAAATTACCTGGATTTTGAAGCTATACAGTGATGTAAGTTTTGAATGATGGTACCGTTGAGTTGGGGAACTGATAGGAGACGTCGTCATCGCTGAAAAGGACCAGCCTTTGTACAATAATGGAGCCTCCCTAGCTGAACACTGCAGAATATTGCTACCTTCGGGAAATTGAGAGAGAAACTTACCCTGATAAAAATTTGATTCCCAGGGTTTTGAGCTGTAGTGATCAGCAGTAGCATATATATCCAACAAATTTGGCCAGGTCTCTTTTCTTAGAAACTCCCATGACTCGGAGAGTTAGTTTGCATACGTACACGCTCTCTGAACCTGTTTCTTCATTAAACCAATCCTTTGGTACTGGGCCACGTTGCTTCTTAAACCAACCCTTTGGCCACCATCACAAGTGGTCCAAACGACGAAAATTTCCACAAATGTATCTTTCAGCCCTCTCCTGCAGGATCTGAAATTGAACCATTAGGGTTTTTAGATCAAGATGGCATGAGTTGTAGCACGTCAATATAAGTACAGTCCCACCCATGAGGAATTGTTCTAAGCATCAACCTCTTTATTTTCCTTTTTCCTTCCGTATTTTCAGATTGTGAACGAATTAATTAGTACACCTTTCAACTAAATACGGCTCAACAACTTTAGAATTAAATGTAATTTTCCTCCAACTGTTTGCTGATGTTGAGCCTCATTCATGAGTCAATATTGCTAAAAATTCCACCACTCTTAGTCTTGCTGTCAGACTTGCTCAGTAGTTATGGACTACTTAAAACTGAAGCAAGGTGATGCTTTCATGGGTCAATATATGAGACCACAACATAGTGGCATTATGAGATAGGACAAGTCTAGACTAGGTTGCTTCGATGACACGATGGTCGTAGGATGACCACAAGTCATTCAGTTGATGTTGATTACATCTTGATAAGCTCGACCATAAATCTTGGCAAGATTGTAATCTATTGGACGTGATGATAATGAATTCTTACTCCATCGGCTTAAGTTTAGAGAGTGGGGCTAGAGAGCAACAGGCTGGTACGTGATAATTAATAACTATATTATATTTCAGTTATATGTGTATTCATGAATTAAATTGAGCGAAAGTTGAGCATGCTCACAGTAGAGAACACTAGAAGACTTAATAATGAAATTTCTATTCCTTCATGACCCCTAGGGAACTCCAAATAATTATGGCAAGACATCGTACCAACATTATTATAATAAGAATTTACAGATTTGTTGGCATTTTTTTCTAAGATACGCATAAGTTGTAACCGATTATGGGAAGATATTGATGAATATATGTCATCAACATCTAAGCGACATATATACCCACCGTTCTATATCAAAAAAGAAATGTCCAAGTGACGTCCGAACCACCCTCAAGTATGAACTATTGCCCTCGAAAGAAAAAAATTCTCAGTACATGGAATAAATTTGAGAGCAACATTGCTTAGACCCATCTCCTCACGGATCCTTGTTTTACACCACTACGACAACTAATCCATTAGATCATGTGTGTTGCAATCTGTTAATGATCAGGACCACACAACCAAGCCAGCATTTTTCCATGGACCACACAACTACACCATGATGTCGATCTCTGCATGTTTTATGATGGGCCAACTCCAAAAGACAAAGTTGAGTAAATTTATAGGCTTTACTGGAATTGGGTTTGTGAGCATGTTAGCACCCATCGATTCTTTGCTTCTTTTGACAGCTAGCAGCGTACAGAGGAGTAAATATGTATCATTTAGTTTGGTATTGGGACCATAAGGAGAGGTTTCATGGATAGTGCAGAATCTTAAGAGTGCGGGGTCTTCGTTCGTTCATCAATGGAGATGTGGTGATAATGGCTCGGTCGAAGTTAGCGGTTCATTGGTGTCGCAGAATCATGGCAAGTTTTGGATGGGGGCTTGAACAGAGACGGAACCGCTCTTGGACCGTCGGGGGCATGGCCTACCTCTCTCATGATAATAACGGACGTGTATATGGACTAAATGTTAGCTTTCTCTATACAAATTTTGAATTAGAAAAATAAAATTTTTATTTTTAATTCAAAATTCTCTATACAAAATTTTGATCCGTAGATATGTAAATTACAATCCCTATATAACATCCCATATATGATGGAGGCCTAATTAACATAAATTTTAGTTTAGCCCAATTGTTAAACTCATAATCACGTAATTGGGCCTCAGTTGGTTGCCGCATGTCAACAAAATTGAGGCCCAATTGAAACATTAGTAGGTATTTTACGGGCTTTGCTTACGGAGAGTTAAAATAGCGAATATTAACTAGAGGAAGATTAATAAAATATTAATCAAGGTTAGAATAGCTGAAAGTTTCGATTAAAGATTAATTGATGCAGCTCGTGTGTGCCTTTCATTAGTGGAGAGATTTAAAACAAAATGCTACCATACTAGAATTTGAAAGTTGCAGAGTAGAAATTGAGAGTCGACAAATTGCTTGGTTCCAAATTAAAACTTTTTCTCTAACTCATTTGATAATATGACTTATTTTTTTCTTACTAAATTTAGATTGACAAGTTGCTTAGTTTAATAACAGAATACTTATTTGCAATAAGTAATTGTTGTGATTTCCTACCCTCTGAAATGACAAGTTAAATAGCTAATATCAAATAGTAATTAGTTTTTTAATTAATTAGATAAGTATACACTTCTTATTTATATATAAAAAAAAAAGCTTTATAAATTACAAAGTTAGTTAGTCAATTTCTTAGGCTGAAATTTAGTTTATTTTTCTTGTTTTACTCACTATTTTACCCATTCGATTACAATTTTTTATATTTTATTATCTGTCCCTCCCATTCTTAAATCCTAGTTCCTTTCCTGGACTTGAAAGATACGTATGTTGTAGTGTTCAAGAATGTGTGTTCGAACTGAACTAATTCTGAATGCAGGATAGTTCAGAAAGTTATCCTTTCTTGTTGATTCATTGATTTTATCTGCAGAGCAAACTTTGCTTCCAATAAAGACCGTAACCATTCTTTTATCCCAAACCTCCTTCTTGTTAGGAAAAATATAAGAATAATACTAATGCAATAACCAGCGGAATCTAATAGTTAATCGAAGAGAAAAATAGTAGTGACAGTGAACACGCAGTTTTAACGTGGTTCAATGTGCCTACGTCCACAGGGACACGATCAAAAGCTTTGACAATATAAAAAAAAAAAAAAATACAACTCTCTTCGTCCCAACCACAATAGAAAAATCAATGAGATCACATAAAATACAAAATCAAACCCTCATCTCGAAAGGAATATGATGATCTTAATTGTGCTTTTGCTTCAACTGCAACTGCAAAGGAAGCACCACCTTCCCCTTTGCCTTCCGCCAAGAAAAATTCAATAGCAGCCGCAACTAATTTTTGCTTCTGTTCGGCCAAAAAATCAATAGCCGCCGCACACCTATTTCTTTTGGCGGAAACCCTTCTCTTTTGCAACAATAGCTGCCGCCTCTTTTCTTTACTTGTAGCCCAATTATTTTTGTTTTGTGCTTCAGCCGCCACAACACCAAAAAGAAAAACCTCGGCCAATTACAAGCCCTAACCGTACACCTATTATATCTCATAGCAGATTTGAATCGATTTTGAACCTGTTTGGACAGATCGAATCTGTATCTGTTGGGACAATACGACTCTATTAATAACACTTCTAATGTCCGTAGCCTTATGCAAGTGGTTTGAACTTCTGACGTTTTGCACACTTTCTACGAAAATTTTACGGCTGAACACTGTAGCTGCACTTGTCAAGTGGTTTTCGTCTTGGTACGTTTTGGTCTTCTAACATGTAAGACCGCTGATTTTATTAAGTAAATTTTAATTTTCAAAACACAAGCAATGCATGCAAAAAATTGTTCATCGCGATATATATTACGGTTTGAACATGATATATATATATATATATATATATATATATATATATATATATGATTACTGTAGGTGAGCCGCCAACTCAGGAAAAGTTACGTGAGCTAGCAGCAAAACTTTAATGATCCAATGATTTTTCTTCAATTCTTTTTAACGATCACTATCTCTACCTTCTTAACTTATTTCAGATTAAATTTCATAAATTTTGGATTTCATTTACCCTTCCATCAAGTGCATACAAAATATTTTATTTATTGAAAACCGTTAATTTTGTGTTAACTTGATGGAGGACCAAATCAAAACTAAAACCCAAGAAATTGGGTATGAGTGAACCCTAGGGGGTCGAGATCATAATCCAAAAGAAATCTTTTTAAAAAGATTATTAGAGATAGTGGAAATGAGCTGCAGCTCAGGTAACTTGCATAAGCTGTCAGTTCATTTCCATTTTTCTATATATATATATATATATATATATATATATATATATATATATATATATATATTAGAAATTTACCGACAGTGAAGAGAGTTTTTTTTACTGCCGCTTAGATGACCCAATAAAATTATTACATGTGGCATTACGTAAATGGCAATTAAAAGAATTTTTTTATTTGCTATCTTGAGTGACGCCATGTGTAATAATTTTATTGGGACACCTAAGTGGCGGTGAAGGAACTCGTTTCACCGCCGGTAAATTTCCCTTTTTTCTATATATATACTATATATATAGACACATAAATGATATGGTAGTTATTGAGTTCCTTAAAAAAAAATAAGAAAACTCCTAAAACATTCTTAATCAGTTTGGGACCGGCTTGTGTATATTTTTATAAGACTTTCCTGGCAAGTATGTACGTAACTGAGAAGAGATGGCATTCAAACAGAGAAGCTTTCATTTTTCCAACAGCTTGAATTCAAACAATCATCAATGTCAAGTAAAACAAAAGTAATATAAACATATACTAATATATTTCGGCCGGTTTCTCACTCTTGCACACTTAAAAGAATAATGTGTATCCATCTCAAAACAAACAAACATGGTCTTAATACAATGATTTAAACAAACTAGTCTTAACTTAAAAGCCCACTTGCGTCTCCCAATTGATTGAATTTGCTGATGTTCCCTTGGAGCTTGAGATCGGGCGGAGATCAACTACTCAACCAACTCGCAACAAAACAAATAAACTAGCAAGTCTTCTTCTTTTGCATAAAACACATGTAATAGGCTCGTTGGAGCGCTTGAGAACACAAATATTGAGTGTGTGTTCAGAATCGAGGCTTTTCCGACTGCACCAGTTCTGCCCTTGCAAGTACATATCTAGCGACGGAGAGGATTATCGCAGCCATAATTACAGAAGCCATGAGAAGCAAAGCACTGCTAGTATACACCGCCTTGAAATAATTATCCATAACATAGCCTCTCTTACCGTAGGTTTCGTAATATTTCTTATTACTATCTACAGTAAGCCCATATCCTGCACCGGCACCAGTGGCGCAAAATAGAGCAAATACCTGCACATGTTTACGTGTATACAAAAACTTACCGGATAATTACATGCAAAAAATTACTACAACTCGAAGAAATCACCACATCGGAGAACCGATACCACATTATATGCGATTTGTCAACAAAATAGGATCGCACTACAAAACTGACGATGGACAAAATTATCTGGACGAGCATATAAACCCCTACGATAACGCCCACCGACAGAACATATCCGAAAAAGTAATCGAGCATTTAAAAAAAAAAATTAAGTTCTTAATCAATTGTTTTAATGATTTTGATTTCTAAAATAATGTGCTAAAAGAATGTTTAATTACTCTAACTTATCAAAATGTTTGTCCATGCGAGAAATGATTGACATTCATCAATCCCCCTGTTTGCAAAAACAAACTATTGTTTCGGAGAAAAGTAGTGATGTAGTTCAAAATAAATTATTTAAATTAATTAATTTTGATTCATTGTATTCCTTGAAGGTTTTAATAGGTAAATTGCGTAGGAAGATTAAGGGTTATTAGAAAGTAGAAAGAAAGTATGTATTTGCATTATTTAATTAGGGAGATGAAGAATCATTTAATTGTTACCACTATATATATATATATATATATATATATATATATATATATATATATATATATATATATATATATGAGTTGTTTATATTGTGTTTGGAGGGTGCCAAGAAATTCAATAAAAAAAATATATTTTCTTCTCTTCATATTTCTCCACCTATACAATCTATATTTACCTATTTATCATCAAATTGGTATCAGAGCAAAATGAAGAAGAAAAAAAGAAGTAGAAAAAGGTTTCAAACTGATAGTATCGAATATAAGGAGGCGACACCTTATAGATCACATGGAATGACTACAAGGCTTGTGATGACAAGCAATCAAGGTACGTTGGAGGTGGAATAATAGTAGCCATTAAGCTTGTATGAGCGTGTAGGAAAGAGCAAGTATGGTGCATTGATAATGCTTAAATTGTGATGACTATTGGATTCGCAATGATGAATAGGCGACTTATGACAGAGGCGGTTGAATTGCGATAACTGCTATAATCATAATGATGAGTATGCGTTGCACTGGAGGTGGTCAATTACGATGACTACTAGATTCGTAATGGTCAGTTGGCAATTTACGTTGGACGTAATCGCATGCATGGTAAAGTAGACTTGGTTAAAATCGAAATCAAATTAGAAATATTACAATCATATAAGTGACAAGCAGGCGTGGGCCTGGTGGACACTCGAGGAGGGCGCATGGAGTTACGTAAGATACGCATGAAGACTATGATTGCCCGAGGATATGGAGCACATTTATATAAAGTCAAAAAATCAAATTGTTGACTTATATACGAAACCACTGAAATTTGAATTATTCTCACTATTAAGGAGTAAACTTGGAATGATTAATCAAGTTTAAGGGAGAATGTTCAAAATAAATTATTTAAATTAATTAATCTAAATAATTTATTAATCTTGATTCATTGTATTCCTTGAAGATTTTAATAGGTAAATTGCATGGCATGTTGCATGGTATTTATTAAGTATATACATACTTCTTGAGAATCTAAAGGGACATTTAGAAAGACTAGGGGTCATTAAAAATGAGAGGATGTATTTATATTTAATTAGAGGGATGAAGGGTTATTTATTATATATGAGTTATTTAATTATATGGTATTTAGAAAGTGCCAAGAAGTTCAATAAAAAAGAATATATTTCCTTCTCTTGTATGTAGCCTACCCCAACCCCAAGTAGTTGAGATAAAAGTTTTAGTTGTTGTTATTATTATTGTATATTTCCTTCCCTTAGTATTTCTCTATCTATACAATCTATTTTTATCCCATTGTTTATCAATAACTAAAATTTTAGAATGGAATGAGTTAATAAAAAGAGTTTCCAGTTATTATTAATAGAAGTATGCTATAATTACAAAATTAACTCCAACTTCTACTAATCAAAGATTATTTATCTTGGTACTTCTTATCTGAGATGTAAGAACTCTATCATCTATACTACAATACTTTTTATGTTAACAGTTTCTAGCTGTGCATGTATATGTGTGAGGTGACAGAGTTAGCGAGGGATGCTATCGTCACAGGAGAGAGGGGCCACAGGAGATAGGCCCCCGTGTCTATACGTAGTCCTGCCCCCGGATAAGAACGGGCTTCTCAGATGCCGTTCATCGTACACAAAGCGGTCAGCGACCGTCACGGGTCGGTGTCTGAGGAGGGAAAGAGACAAGTACAAATAGAGATGTATACGACCAAACGAGAACGGAGACATTGATCATTTGGGGTTTGTTCAAGGTGAGTACCACGAAGCCTAGCCACTTCCATTTCACAACATCAGCATCATTTTCTACTTTTGGGGCTAATAAGCCTGTCCAATTTGATTCATGATGCTGCTAGAGGAATCAACGTTAATAACAACGAGGTCCGTGTAAATTATACGTGGAATTAACTCTTTAGTTTTGATCTCGGTAAAAAGAAACAAAGTATCTGCTGGACTCCAATTCTTACTGAGACGTAGTCGTACCAAGAAGAAAACAGAGGAGGGAATATAATATAAATTGAGATAGACATAATAATGGGTCGAAAATCGATCTTTTCTTTTCTTTTATGTTCTTTTTTGATAAAGATGACGGTCCTTGTAAAATAGATAATGTGAGAAAACCACTTACTATGAATTTGTCATGTGTGATATGGATTTATGGATGCGCTAGTATGATGAATTGAGTTTAAGAGCGAAGGGATGATTAAAAAAAATATGAATAGAGAAAGAAAATATAAATGGAGGAGATACGAAGAGGCACCTGTAGTAGGACAGAGCAATTTACTATGACTCTATCATTGACATTCGTTAAAGAGGCCACGTGGATGGGCCTGGGTCTTCTTCGGCTAATGGGACCCCGATCCCGAAGCCTTCGGAGTATCTTTTTGATAGGCGCCTCGGTATGTGCGGGAAATTCGCTGCTAAAATATCCCGCTCAGTGTCCCTCCTCTTTCTCTAGTTGCTTTTCAACCCATGGGAGTATACAATGAAAACTTCCGGATACTCATGCTCAGACTTGTCGACGATTCACCCTGTCTCTTTGGTTGTCTCTTTGGTCTGAAACTTCACAAAACCAATTTACAGTGTCCGCAATTCGCTCTGTTTCATGAATGTCGGCTCTCGCCACGATCATGCAGTCGTCGGCAAAGAGGGTTGATAGGCATGTCCGGGAGAGACAAATGGAGGGATCATTTCGTAAGGCACGTACGGTCCTCCATTTGTCATCAATCTGTCACAACGATATGGATGCTAGCCATAAGAATTTGGATTGCCAGATTTTTTTTTTTTTTTTTTTTGGAACAATTTGTTTAGTTTCGGTGAATGCACAGAGTATAATAATGGCTGCAATCCTTGGATCCACTTTCCAAATGCCATTCTAGGCTTGGCTTAATGAATCGCAACGTCGGGAGTTTCCGGGATTTTCCAAAGGGGCACACTAATTTTCCCAGTGAAAAGTGGCTTTTTTTTGTCCGGATATTGAGTCCGGACAGTTATAAAATAGGCTAGTAAAAATGGAAAAATAGTGTGCTCCTTTGGAAACTCCCGAG